>JAMKCH010085930.1:0-41883 GCA_023653785.1 Ophioderma brevispina
GCCACCCTCTTACCACGAAAATTGGGGCGAAGCTTCGTTGTGTTTTTATAGTACGCCTGTACAGGTGTCTCAGAAAGGAACTACATCCTAACTATAGGCGACCATAACTTCAAAAGTGTTTTGAAGAAAATAAGCGATTATGTAACACATGTCATGGACACTTCCAAGTTTGTAATAAAGTGATTCAGACAGAACAGACAGAAATTAATCAATTATTTCTTTTCTTTTTCATTTTATTTTCTGTAAAACCAAAAATGTGATAATATATCAAATGATATTTTGCATGTTCATACATTACAAAGGAAATTTAAATCTTTTCTTTTTCACTTAAAAAGTTGAAGAAAAATGAAGAAATGTCGTGACCCATCTTCAAGTCTTTTTGACAAATAATGTTACTATCCATGGCTGTCGCCAATCCAGGAAAATTCCTTTTTATGTTTATTTAAATGGCACTCTCACAGGCAGCTTTCTAGAAAAGTTAGCTTTGGAAATTAATATTTGAAAACGAAGTAACAGTTGATATTCAACTAGGTTGTGCATATAAAAATCTCAAGAAACGGTTTCCACCACCAAAATGTCACCCTTTTTTGTTTGCTTTTTTAAGCTTGATTAGATGTGTAATTTTACATTTTGATGAATGCTTTCAAGATTTGATATCCGCATGCCCAACAAAATGAAAAGTAAATTAAACCAGTTTCGGCATATCTGAAACCACAAATGGCATTTGTATGGTCAACAAATGTTGACCAACCATCTTTTCTAGTGCCCGTACTTCATAAACACGATTAGATTAAAACGCGGGAATTATGAATTTGCACTCAAATCAAGCATTATTATTTAAATGTAGAATCCACCCTCTTATTGGAATAGAGGTCTAATTTGCTAAAAATATTGTGAATAACTTATGGTTCAGTTTATCACCTGTTAAAGTATTGGTTAAAACTCTCAATTCAATCTATGCAGTGCCACCCTAGTTCAACTAATATATTTCAATTTATACAGATTGTATTGTGTTGTTTTCTAAAAATCATTTTGTTATTTATAATGTTTTGTTTTTATTGTTTTGATTTTGTTATAAAGTTTCACGGTAATTGTTTCTTACTAATAAAACGAACAAAATGGCATAGAACTCACAATATTAAACTAGGCCGGTTCTTTGGAGAATGAAAAGAAAGACATCTTGAACAGATAACACAAGTAATCAGCGGTAGTTAACATTCAAATCTGCATTATTGTGAGAAAACTTGGAAGGAAGTGTCCATGGACATGTGTTACATAATCGCTTTTTCTCAAAACTACTGAACCGAATCGAGTGTGGGGGGGGTGTGATGTTACATTTAAAATGTTAAATAGAATTGTGGTTTAAGAATTCTTTTTAAATTATTCGCAAATGTGATACTTACTTGAAGTTATGTTCGCCTATAGTTAGGGTGTAAGTATTTCTGAGACCCACGTATATAAATTATAGGGTATTTCTCGACCCTTTTGTTTCTAGTGCATACGCGCAAACTATGACCGGCAAAGGATATGTGTGGATGATACTCGGGTGGTATAGGGAAGGTGGTGGGAAGAAACCACACGGATATAACGAACTAACACAATTCATCAATTGCACAGTAAATACAATGGACAGAAAGCAGTCGAAAACTCCTATTATATTGCCACTGAAATGCAGCAGTTAGATACCAGCGGAAATGGACTGACCTTAGATATGACAGATTTTCTTGGCTGACATGGTAAATGGAAAAACAAAATGATTCGAAAGCAAAGAACATGGTGTTTTAAAATGTGGGGGAAAAGCACCTTTTTTCCTTTTTTTTAAAATACGTGTTTTGAACGAGGGGTGTCTTAAAAAGACGCGATGTTAGAAAATAAACAGTGTTTTAAAAAAGACCCTAGGGCAATTAATTACACAAAAAGGTAAGGATTAATCTTAAGTTAATTTAAGAAGATTGGTTTTTCTTAAGAATTAAAGCAGCCTAAATTTAATAAAATAAGGCCCGGTAAACAATAGCAGACTGGGTAAATTTGATAAAACCTCAACGTAAGAACATTCTTTCAAATTTTTCTTAATGCTTGAAACGAGGTCATAATCTACGACGAATAACTTATTTCACAATGGGCCGATATGAGTCAAGAAAAAGTAAGATCTTGCTGAAACAATCAATAGGCCAGCAATTTGGCATAATAAACAGGGGATCACAGTTGTGAAAATAAGATACGAAACTAGTATGAGGTAGTTACTACAATGATAAAAATAACCGACGGCGTTTAACTGTTGGCAGTTGGGACTCGAAACGTGGCAAATAAATGTAAGAAAAGGTCGTTTAATGTTACATATGAGTCGCGCTGCAAGTTAATGCTCATTTGAACCAGTGGAGTTTCCAGTTCTTCTCCTACTTTTCAAACATACATATTAGACTGCAGACGGAGACAAGAAACAAGTTACCTGATTTGGGGGGAATACCTAAACCAAACAGACTACAGGGGGCTTCGAGTACGATGAAGATGGTCCTTTAGGTTACGACGCTGCCTGGGCAATAGCTCTTATGCTGGATAAGGTCTCTCGCTCAATGGGACAGAAATCTTACCAATTTTTAGATGAGATGACAGAACTTACAATATGTTTTTTGAAGTACTAAAATGAAACCTACTTCGTCGGTGTTTCTGTAAGTTTGTCTTGTTGGTGTTGTTGTTTGATTGTAAGTTGTTTTCATTTTACTTGTTAACATCTTAAACAGCTTTGATATGAGAATATGTTCCAAAATCCCCTGGTGCCGAAAATACAGGGTTACCGATTTACCTCCTTCGAAGAACTACGCGCTATAGGTTTCTATAAGTATAAACATAATAAAGTTGCACTATTTCTTTGGCGGACATCTTGAATTCAATATGGCTTTTAAAGGTTTTTAAATTTTAGGTGAAGTTCGATTTGATTTCAATGGTGATTCTTATGGGGAAATAAAATCGCCATGGTTTCAAACGTAAGCATTGTAAGTTTTGTCCTGTTATACAAGTAGGTATGAGACTAGCGCCATTGTACATTGGAACGAGTACATAATATGATACAATCTAGTACACGAGATCATTTACTGATGCTTACCCGCATTGCTTAACCTATTATATTTAAAAGTGGAGAAAGAAACACGCATCGCATACTAAACATTGACGTTTTTGTAAAAACATGCTGCCATCAGAGGAACATTTCTTATTATCCTATTAAACATGCTGTTTTGCCTGAATCAAGTGTGTGTAACCTGAAATGGAGACAACTGAAATGCAATGCCGACTTAAAAAATTAACATAAAAAGTTTGTTCACATTAACTCAATTGTTTATAGCCCATAACCTATTGTAGTATAAATTAGCAAACGTGTTGTAGCGAATATGGAAAAAAGTTGGCCCACCCAGTAAATTATGTTCCCTACTTTTTGGGGTCAATTAATTCAAAAGGCCCACACAGTAAATGATTTCTTATTTCCACACTGTTTTGCTTTGTTTTTCGCTCAGAGTGTAATGAGCGTGGTATTTGTAAAAACGATACCGTGTGAAAAATATGTCACAGATCAATGCTCACAACTACCCGACGACAGCTTGCTGAATGCCCTGAGCATTATCCATTACGAAACTCAATGGAAGAGCCATTCAACTGTTGTGACTCCAAGCAGGTAGGAAACCAAAATTACGTATTAGCTATATAGGTATAATGTTCCCAAAAAATTTAAGTCCCCCCCCCCCGAAATTGGCGGACATTTCGTTGCATAACTTCATTAGATGGATGTTTAGAAATTGTTTAAACACTTCAGGTATCAATACACACTGCCCATTTTTAAATTGCAATTGCAATTCCGCCATATGTCGTCTTCCAATCAAAGCAGATAATTCGCGCCATGATCAGACGGTGAATGAAAAATATGAAGTTCAAAAATCCAAGGATATTTGGAGAGAATATCTAACCAAAGTTTCGTACACCAGTTCGTAATTTGTCGATAAATAACGCTGATAACCACAATTTATTATTATTTATCCAAATCGGCTATTATAAAGCGTGTGGCCTGTTCGGTGTAGATACTGAAAGGTTTACTCAAACTGCTAATTACACTGTTATAGAGCGGGAGCAAGGACTTGGGTGAAACATCATCGTTCATGTCCCACTACATCTCAGCTTTGACACCTTTGGTAGTTAGTATGGACCCTCTACATCAATGCAAAATAGTTAGTGGTGTTAAATTGTGGTGTCACTTTTTCAATAGGGGCCAATTTAAGTTTATATTACACAGGGGTCAAACTTCTAAATTACTCCAATCGTGTTGAAAGGTATGCCATATTGTCCGTCTAGTCATAAGGATTACAAAAATGTATAGTTTGTACCATCTATGACCATTGGTTTTAGAGTTATTGGTTAAAAATGGCTTAAAGTGCAAAAAAGGTCAATTTCCATTTGTACAGGGGTCAAAATCAGAAGTTGCTCCAATTTTGGTAAAACATGAAACAAATTGTTCATCTAGCTTAATGTGTCAAATAAGGAATAGTTTGTAGCATCTGCAATGCATAGTTATCATGCTATGTGACATAATAGGTCATGGGGCAACATAATACAATTGGCATTGACCTTCTTTGACCTTTATCTCGGTAAGTAAACATTTAACATAATCAAAACTATACTTTTTGGGAGTCCTCATTCCTCAGGCAATAATTTGCAAGCATTTAAAATATAATCAGAGTAACTTTCAATGTTGACCCCTGCATAAATTGAGTTTGACCTTTTTTGCACTTTTCGCCATTTTACCCAATAACTCTAAAACGAATGTTCTATGATGGTACAAACTATACATTTTTGGAATCCTTGTGACTAGACGGACATATGAATACCATTCAACATGATTGGCGTAATTTAAAAGTTTGAACCCATTTGCCATTTGTACGGGGTCAAAATCAGAAGTTGCTCCAATTTTGGTAAAACATGAAACAAATATGTTTCATCTCCTTACTTTTCAAAATAATGGGAAAAGTTTGTTTGCATCTGCAATGCATAGTTATCATGCTATGTAAATAATATGTCATGGGGAAACATAATCCAATTGGCATTGACCTTCTTTGTCCTTTATCTCGGAGGTAAACATTTAACATACAAAATATACTTTTTGGGAGTCATTCCTCAGGCAATAATTTGCAAGCATTTCAAATATAATCAGAGTAACTTCATGTTGGATCCCTGTCGCAAGTTGAGTTTGACCTTTTTTGCACTTTTAGCAATTTTTTTACCCAATAACCTCTAAAACCAATGGTCATCGATGTTACAAACTATACATTTTTGGAATCCTTGTGATAAGACTGACAATATACTACAATCAACATGATTGGAGTAATTTAAAATTGGACCCCTTGTGCAACTTAAATTAGCCCCTATTGAAAAAGGTGCCCCCCCAATTTGCCACCACTACCTACCAAGCATTGGTGTAGAGGGTCCATACTAACTACTAAAGATGTCAAACCTTAGATGTAGTCGGGCATGAACAAACTCCCTAAATAAGGACCCTATGATATTCTGCTCCTGCTCTATTAAAATATGTGTAACATTATGGGCTCCGTAAATCATGTAAATCGAAATATTCCGTATTTTCCCTTAAAAATGCGGAATTTATTCCGTAAAGCATAAATAGTTTTTGCTAATTAGTGTGATTACAACCAACTTTAGGCATCCAAACACCTACACATATCTAGGACATAGCTATGTGTATATTCGCGTTAAACACTATGAGCTAGTAAAATCTCAATTCCCTTGGCACAGTTCAGTAGCTTTCATTCACCAATGTTATTAGAAAATACACCCGGGATTTTGGGTATGATATATGATACCCCAATCACAAAAGGTTTAGTTCATGTCAATGTATGAAACAAGTACAACCCACTGAACGGGGTCCTTGGAGTAGAGAGCTACTGGAACGCGAAAAGTATCTAAACATTTTGCTGCTCAAAGGTATTTAGGCAGAAGGCTTAGAGTGATGATTCCCCCATCGACCTGTGGGCCCTATCATATCCCCCACCTAATTATAGGCAAATATAAAAAACAAATACAAAACATTTATGTTACATGACTATCAAACAGTAGACGAATTTTGAACCCATTTTGAGAAGAATATGCATTCTAAATTGTTTAATGAGGTGTGCATTAACCTCGCGGTTCATCAGGAATCGACACCAAGTTATACTATCAAAGTTGGTATTGCTGAAGTTGACATTGGTCTGAAGTACGCAAGCTTTTTTTTTTTTGGTTGTTCATCTTTGATCAGCACAGGATTCATATCACAAGTGAACAAAGTGTTCGAGCGGCGTGTCTGGCTATTTCCAAAATCCCGCAATTCGGAACTTAAATCGATCGGCCTACGGCAGAGCGCTTACGCTTAGTACACGCCATTCGTGACATCCAGGAGTGGCAATGGTTTTGGGGTGTTATAATAATTATAAAATAGGGCTTTTTTATATTGAGTGTCTCGGTGCGCATGGCTACAAAGCGCATAGATCTGTAGCCATTGCGCGTAGTTCAAGGGTATAGGTTTGATTAGAGATCTTTTAAGGGGAAGTTTCTGAAGTTTTGAGTTATGGCACATATTTTAACAGGCATGATTGATGTGAAATTTTAATAGCAGTGACGAGGAAAACAGTGGCAACGGACGTGGGCCTGGGGCTTAACTGTTGATAATTAAGACACAACTTACAATGTACTGGTTGATTACACTGCGTAGCCTATTATTGCTGGCTGCCAGCATAATTTACACTTTTGAGTGGTGTACACGATTGGTTGGTAGGACTTAATGATAAGCCTGTGGTATTGTCATGTAGATTAGCCAAATTAAAGAATTCGTTTGGACACGAAAGTCGTGCATATAGCCTTTGCCTTAGACTCAGTTTTCAGTCCCATATTTTTTCAATATGGAACTGAGACACTGCATCTCCTACCACGTGAAAGGTCGAAAAAATTATTTTCTAACTATCTGGTTGTTTTTGGTTTTACAAGCAATTTTTGAATTTTGTCCTCAGATCATTGTATTAAATGAAAAAAGCACTCAGTCAAGAGAGAAAGGAATGCCAAAGGTGTGTCATGACAAACAAAAAGCAAAATGTTGTCATGCCGTCGCGAGTGACTCCACATGGTGCAAAATGTTGCACCCTCAAAAAATCATTGATCTTCAAGTTCGTAAATGCGGAACTTACTACTTTGAAAGAAAGAGGTAAGTTTAATACTTTAATCAACATCAACCAAGAAACTTACTGTATTTTTGAGGTTGGGTGGACACTGTCTATACCTTTGCTAAAGGCCCCCCTAGATTTCTGAGTTTTGACATTCATGACATATTGAAAAATGAAGGAAGCTAAAAAAAATTCCCTCACATATATAGCATCTTTAAACAGTGTACATCAATACAAAACCAAAAATTAAAAGCCACAGCTTTGAAATTCAACACCTGAAATCGGATGTCAACAAAGTTGAGGGTGTTCCAAATCGGAACCAATGTTTATGCATGCAAGGTAAGTTTGTCTCAAAGCATATACACACATTTGATTCCCAAACAATGGTACCAAATCACCTACCATGAGATACCCAAGACTCCCCGATTACCAAATCAGTTAACAGTTGCTATATTGGATAGGTCATGACTTAGTACAACGGAGTCCTACTGAATTTCGGGCTTGTCAGACGAGTCATACAATCTTTTGCATTTCACATTTACGAAACACCCTAATGTCGTGCCGACGACCAATGTCAAAAAACCACGTAAAGGTTCCCTGTACAGGCATGAATCGAGTTAGAATCTTTACTACGCCTTCAAATGAATGAAATCGTTCTTTATACCAGGGGGGGGGATAGGACATGCCAACCTAACAGCAACCGCAAAATTCAAAACGGCATCAACTTTGGGTGCTAGTCTGTTTCAACGACTTAACGGTTTTAGGAGGGCGCTCGTAGCATATAGAACGGTTACACACAGGACTTGGACTAAAGATAGGCTCGTCAGAATATTTAAATCTAAATGACCGTATTGGAAATTAACTTATTTGCAGCGGGGTTAATCCACTAACCCGACGGATTTTGAAGTCAATAATATTTTCTTAATTTCTCATGATATTACTGAGATCTTTGAAACAAAGGTTGAAGAGATTGATTTTTTTAATGTCATGGGACCGAGAATGCCATAAGTAAATGCACGTAGCAGTTCCCCAAATTACCGTTTGGAAATCCCCAATGCCCAAATCGAGCATATCGTGTCCTACCCCCCCCCCTGTTACTATACCACATGTATCGTCTAAACATCTTGATCGATTACGCTTGTGACAACGGAGATACAGAATGCTTGCTGCTTTGCCGTATTGTAGTATAAACGGTAACGAGATGAATAGTTTGGTTTGTCACGTGTAAGGTACCATGTCACGTGTCAGGTATCGGGTATCAGTTTGCTCGTCGGGGGCGGCCGAATATATAAATCCGACTCTGTTAAATCAAGGTCTGTACATGACCCTCTGCTGCCCAAAGTGCTATTATTTTTTCCAAAAGACACGTTTATGCTGTCTAAACAGTACAAAATTTACTTTTCCATACTTGATTCAACAACCGACGTACGATGACGGTAATCGGTTGTTTTTTTCCATTGAGGGCTAGTACGTCATTTTTACCTGAAGGGTCCCCCGAAGCAAAATAATAAACAATCAATGCCGGACGTCATCAAATCTTTTAATTATTTTCCAAAAATTGCCGGTTATGCCCCATAATAAAATCCTGTACATATAGAAAATTCAACAGCTTGTATATTGTCTGTTAATATTAATATTCCATTGTCCCCGCATGAATGTTGAAAAAAGATGGGTCCATAAGTCTAAAATGCAAAACCATAGACAGAACCGGCTAAATAACATTACCGTGGATGTATGAGCAGACGGATCCCCGGTTGTAGTTTTATTTAGCAGGCTTACGGCACTGCGGGGCGCGGGGGTTATGCGTCCAGGCTTGATGCTAAACAAACAGTCTGCTTTTCGGTCTGCCACGGTCTGCAATATCCAAGCTTCAGCGTGTGCAAAACAGTGCTGTGCGACTTGTTTTAGAAAATTAAGGGAGCCATCAACGCAAACATCACGATTGCGCCGACCTGAGCTTCATTTGGCTTCCCGTGAAAGATCGTATTGTTTCAAATTCTCATGATAACCATACAAATCTCTGAATGGTCTCGCTCCACCTTACCTGAAAGATGTTCTGAAACCTATACAAACCGAACGTTCACTTCGGTCGTCAAAGCATTCCCTCATGAATTACGTCGAACTGTTTAAACCTAACGTACGGAGAGCGCGTTTCTGCTTTCTGCCACCCAAGTTGTGGAATAAATTACCACAGCATCTGAGGGATGCCAAATCACTGGCCACCTTCACGAAACTCTTAACAAAACTCAGCTTTTTAATAACCCAACGGTATAATAATATTTTTTTTGCGTCTTTGCTGTTGTGCATGGTGTCCGGTTGAGCAAACTTCTGTATTAAAAATGATGTGAATCTATTGTATGTTGATTTTGATTATTTTTATGTACTGTATCTAAATTAATCTCGGGCCGCTATGTTGCTTTAATATGTCTTTTTGGGATCAGGTTACGAGATGCCTGGTTTTTCACTCTTTTACTACATGTTTGATCTTTGATATTATGGTTTTCATAATTGTTTTTAACCTTTTTAGTGAGGATTTACGGTATTATATTTGTTATATTGTTTTTGTAAAGCGCTTAGAGGCCTTTTTAGGTATTTCTGCCGCTATAAAAGCCACCTCATGTTTATTATTATGATACCCAAGGATGACCTTGAAACATTTGAAAGACTTTACTGTGTTAAAAGTAATTGTCCTAGATAGAGCAAAATAGACCTTTTTTACATCCTTAGGACCAGATTAACATGTCTACCCTGTATGAAACCATTACAACTTCACCCCCTGCTATTTTACCCCCTCCCCCTTTATATCTCCAAAAACGCACAAGGGCAGCATGTTTTTCAAAGTTAGCATGTTCTTACCTCTCAGGAAGTCTTCCAACAGTTTTTTTTTCTAATTTCCCCTTTTCTTTACCTTTTGATCTAAATAAATGACTTAATGAAGTAAAGGTAAATGTATTTAAAGGGGCCCATTTCGTGATTCCCACAACCTCGTCACATGACGTACCTAAAAAAAAGTTGAGATTTTATATCATCTGAACCGTTAGCCTTAGTAATCACGTGTACCTAATCTACGTGCAAATTCGGTCGCATCTGTACGAAATTAATTCGTAATTTTGCATTCTCTCCGCTTACATGGACAGAAATTACCGCACATTGGCCTATGGGACGGTGGGGAACAAGCAATTGCTCATAACACAGAACCGCCAGATCGGGATCAACTCAAATCTTGTAAATAAGCTTTTCTCAAGGATATCTAGTGAACAGTGAATAAAACAGAATGTACTGGAATCACGAAATGCACCTTTAACATATACTTGTTAATAATTTGGTAAATCACAATACAATACACGTGATAATTTAACGATTGACAGGTTTTGGTTTTATTTGAATTAATTCAAAGAACGTTTGGTTGCCTACTACGAGGATACAAATAACGGTACGTGGATATGGCGTGGGAACTTCGCATGGCCAGGTAAGGTAGCTTGATTAACAATCACTTTGGGGATCTCTTTTGATCTTTGGAGAGAAACACTTCTCCGCCAAAAGGTTATGACTCCCTGTTGGGCGTTAAGTCCCGGGTTAATGTGGTTTGATATTTCTTCTTATCGTGTCCAAACACAGTGGTTCTCAAATAATGATCCAGCCAGATGTGTGTGCAATGTCTGGCTGCTTCACTGAATTCTGCAAGGTCCTTGTCTGTGCATTGTTGCTCCAGCATTGGGCAGACCAAAAGATGTTCCATTGTCTGTGGTGCAGTTCCGCAATCGCATAGTGTTCTGATCTTCCTCCAGGTAGCCCCACTTCTGCAAGGAAACCCCAGATCGGTTTGATGTGGTTTGATATGACGACGTTGTTACATGATTTGGCCATGAATATTCAGTTTCACTGACGTTATGCGCAACAATATACTTCTGGCTATAACTAGTGTTATATAGCCTCCATTTTTCTGATTAAAGATATTAATTTGATTTTCAATTTTATTTGAGAAAAGATTTCTCACGGGAAAAGTACTTTGTTTATGATAAAAAGGAGAGCAGGGGATTCCCCTAGTGTTGTTTGTGCAAAGTGCACCTGTTAGATAGATTGCACAATAGGGGAAAGGGGAATTCCCCAAGATGTAAACTTAGAAACTGAGTGAACTTGTTTATGCTTTAAGATCAAAACACATTACATGATCTGGGGATTCCCCATAAAGTTATAAATGTGAAATGATGCAATTCAGATGATGTATTTTTTGTGAAATCTGATTTGACAGTGCTAAGTTATGTTTATGCATGATGCTATGGTAATATCTATTTTAAGACTTGGGAACATTGTGAAGTCAATATATAATGGAGATTTTGGTAAAGTCTCGGGGCCAGCAGCAGTTGTAATCAGAAGCTATACAATATAGTTATAGCTAGTTTTTATCTACAATAACGGTAGATTTATGTTTCACATAGTGCCAGGATTTATTATATTTTCAATTCCACGTGAGCAGAGTGCTATAATTATTCTACTGTCGTCTTTGAAGCCGAAAGTGCTGGGAATCAAAATAGCCTAAGATTCCAAATTGTGGACAGATAGAAATCGTGGTGGTAATCTTGGACTGATATACTGTGGAATATTAGTGTCGTCGAGGGACTTATTTAGGCTTACTGTATTTGCGAAATGAAACGAAACAAAACGAAATGAAACGAAACGAAACGAAACCGTTTCGCATTTTAGTATTTTGCGAAACGGTGTCTTAAGGTGGTGTACACCACAAAATGTATATAACTTTTTCTGTAGTGACCATTTAAGATAGTGTTTTTAATAGTGTTGATAACTGAAAATAAACGTTGCATCTGCACTAACCATTCGGATTTTGTGTCTTTGTGATTTTCTCAATGTAATTTGTTAATGTAACTTAGTTTTTTTTATTATTTCTGACTCATAGATTGGGCGTGGCAGACAGATTATACTGCAGGATTTCCTCCACTGACGTCTATAGTTTGGGTGCAATGAGCCCGTTTCGCATTTCCTTTTTTGTATTCTTGCGAACGTGCGTATAATTTTTTACAGAATTAAGTTTTGCACTATCTTTTCTTGTCCATACTTATTACACATGTAAAAAAACGCATTCTCCCGTGTGTAAAATGGCAAAGTTCAGATCCTATACTTTTGGTGCATACCCTAAAGTGATTTTGTTCAAATGTAACCTATAGAATTTGGTTAATGGCCTAACTTATTTGTTATTATTTCTGCTCATATAGTGTGGCTTGGCAAGAAATGATTCTCTGCAGGATTTACTCCACTGACTCCTCTAGTTGGGCCAATGACCCGTTTCGCATTTTTTGTTTTTGCGATTGGTTGATTATTGATTACCTTTGAAAACATCACTTAGGGCTCACTTCAGCCAAAGTATAAGGATTGAACTTTGCCATTTACCACGGGACATTTGTCTCATGTTCTATAATATGCACGAAGAAAGATAGTGCAAACTTAATTCTGTAAAAATATACCCCGTTCGCAAAATCCCAAAATGGACGGGCTCATTGCACCCAAAACTAATAGACGCTCAGTGGAGTCTTAATCTGCATATAACATTTCTTGCCAACGCCACTATATGAACAAAAAGAATAACAAAATTGCCATTTACCATGGGAATGCATTTTCTCTGTTTCTATAATATGGACAAGAAGATAGTGCAAACAATTCCTGTAATATAATTATACGCCCGTTTCGCAACGAATACTAAATAATGCAACGGGCCATTGCATGCACGCCCAAACTATAGACGTCAATGGAGTCTAAATCCTCAGATATCATTTCTTGCCAACGCCAACTATAGAGCCAGCAAAATAACAAAAATACGTTTGCAAATCACAATAGCTATATGATACCATTTGAAAAATCACTTTAGGGTTCACTGCGCCAAAGTGAGGATGGAACTTGGCCATTTATCCCTGGAATGCATTTTTCTCATTTTCTATAATAATGTCCGAAGAAAGATAGTCACTTAATTCCCGGTTGAAAATTAGATACCCCGTTCGCAAAATACAAAAATGCGAACGGGCTCATGACGACCCAAACTATAGACGTCCATTGGAGTCTATCCTGCAGGTAATCATTTCTTGCCAACGCCTACCATATGAGTCTGAATACTAACCAATAAGTTTTGCATTTACAATTGCTATATGATTACCTTTGAAAAATCACTTTTAGGGCTTCACTGTACCAAAGTAGGGATCTGAACTTTGCCATTACCCGGGACTTGCATTTTCTTATCTTCAATAATATGATTTTCACTGATTTATTAAAAATAAATTTCTTGAAAATTTAAACAAAATCAGAGATGTAAGTTTTCACAAAATAACAAAAATGCGTAAACCGGGTCCATTGCAACCCAACCTATAGAATGGTCAGTGGAGTCTAATCCTGCAGATAATCAGTTCTTGGCCACCAGCCCACGATACACATAGCAGTCCGAATAATAAAAATAAATAAGTTTGCATTAACAATTACATTTTGAATAAAATTAACAAACGACCAAATCAGAATTTAGTGCAAATGAAACTTTTTATTTTCATTATCAACACTATTAAAACCCCATCTTTCAAGGGCTTAGCAGCGATTTGCTAATCCTAAAATAAAAATCATCAAGATTCATATTTTATATTTTTTTTTTACTCGCATTGATTACAAACCATAACCTGCTAGTGGTGGCTTGAAATCCGTGCTAATAAAGACAAGTAGTACTTTTTATCGATTCTGCAATTTCTATACGTGCGGTAGTCAAAATTCCGACTTGAGATCAAAACCCTTTCCGCTGTATATCACAGATTTTCAGGCGTGATATTGCACCATGATCATACAGTTTGACGCAAACACACCATTATTGATCTTGATATTTGTCCGGTTTAACCCCACAATCAGCTATTTATTGCAGTTTTGAGATGCCAATCGCTTATGTCAATTTGCGGAGACGGTATGATAATTTCCAAAATCCTTCGTTTTTCTCACTATTTGGTGGTTGTTTCACATTAAAGCAGTTATATGATTGTAACACACTATCCCTGATTATAAGTTAAAAATGCATTTCCACATTTTTTCGATTCTATCGCATTTCGCTGCTAATCCTTTAAATGGTCACTACAGAAAAGTTATATACATTTTGTTGGTGTACACCACCTTAGACACCGTTTCGCCAAAATACTAAAATGCGAACGGTTTCGTTTGTTTTCATTTCGTTTCATTTCGTTCGCAAAATACGTAAGCCTTATTTAACCTTGCGTCTGAACTGCTGGACAAAATTTACCTTCATGACTGAGAAGATTCACATGTAATATATTGCCTGAGGAGTTTTGAGTGTGACTTTGCATGTCTGTCATTTTGAATCTTCGTTTCGATGACCTATCGTTGACTGCAACGCTTCTTGGACATTATTGGACATTCTTGTGGACAATAAGTATAAACTAATTGTGTGAATTTTGATATATGTAATATTGGAACCAAACCAATTACACTCATTAAATAGTTATAAATCAGATCACTTGTGACAACGCTCATTTATTTTGTGTTTGCAAAGTATTCTGACCTTGACGTCTACGAGACGTCAATACACTAGTCAAGTTTCTTACGTGTTATAAATCGCCAAATATGGGGGGGGGGGGGGGGGGGGGGTGTGTAGTCTACTAGACAGCTCTGAAATAAATATTCACATTAAATATATGTGTGAAATTCTTGAAGACATGTCATACATTGGATAGAAATTAAATTCGTTTTGTGTAAATTTTTAAGAATTTGTGATTTGATAGAAATTACTGATCTTGGCTTTAAACGCTAAATTATTTTATGTATCGTTTTAGGTGGTGTAACACCTGTGAACAGAACCCCCCCTGACGATGTCATGAATTCCCCCGTCAGTATTACCTTCCGATGTATGTCATAGCATCATTAGGAATTCCTGTTGTGTGTCTTCCTTTTTGCTTTTAACACAATATTATTACACAAAAGGTAGAGTATAAGCCTGTTTTTTCATTAAAAATGTTCAGAGTAACCCGTAAGAAAAGATATGATCCATGCTCCCTTAAGCATTATTAAGTACAATTACGAGGTTTAGAAAAACCGGGGCGTATGCAGAGGGGTGAGGGAGTGATGATAGCGCACATGCCCAGCTGCTGTTCAGAAGTGACCGCATAAGTTCAAAGTCCCACTCTATCGATATCCGGTACATTCCTGAACAGCGTCTGGGCACAGGCGCTCTCACTACATCACCGCATCTGCATACTCCCCGGTGTGGCAGGAATACGTCTCCTGGCTCACATTCCATTAAAATGTGTGACCAATAGGGCCATCTGATTCAGGTGACTCTCACGCAACATTAGTTTCAGTTCACGCTTTATTCCGTTGTCGTCTCATGGAGCCCGGACTAATGAACTGCCGGACTAGGAGTAGCTTTCACACCGGTTTTCTAAACCTCTGATTAACTCTGACGAAAAGTTCTCGCAGGCCCAGCCTCTGTGAAAGAAATTACTATGTGCATCCATGGTTCCATTACCCATGCATTGATGACCCTGAAACTCGACAATTCATTTCCGGCTCGCGAATGAACTTGTTGCCTGTAATCATACAGTACTGTTGGGATTTGTCTCCTTCAATTTCGGGATTCTGCAGAGGTATCCATTCACTCTAGTCCCCGTTTATTCACATTGCAGATACGAAGTATTCAATCAACTGATATATATGGGCAAATCGAAAATCGCCAAGGTAAATAAACCTAAATGCCAGAGTGAAAGTTTATACTAATAAAGGAATTCCCGCACTCACTGCTCATAACACGAGATGACGTCATCGTTCTTACCTGTCCTCTAAGCATCATTTTATTGGTTCCCGCGTACCCTTCACTTGCTGGTTCAGAAAAACATATTGATCCATGTGTAATTAAATTTGCAAGACCCATGTGTAAACTTTATGTTCACGATCTCTTTAACCTTTTGTGACATTGATTCATTAATTGAATGCCAGATTTGAAATAGAATTTCGGGTTTTGAGACTGGGCACCCACGGATGTTTGGCGGGGTCACGAAGCCCGATAATAAATGTGGTTTATTGAAATAAAATGAATTAAAGGGGATGGACCCCCTATTTAAGTCGCATTAATTTTCATCTTGATAGAAAGAATGGCCTTCACCCCAAAACCCAATCTGTAAGTTTCGCGCCGATATTTCCAACCCGTTTAAGGGGGGGGGTATGGGTCCTGAATATGAGAAAACATTGTTTAAATCCAGAAAATGAGATAATGCCATGGCTAAATTGTGTAGACTGTCATCTACAAAATGCTTTTTTATATTTTCGAATCGCAATCGGCACATTAGGTTCCCGAGATATGGCTGATCAAAGTCAAGTATTGTACGCGAAATTTGCCAACAATGCATCATCTCCTACATGTTATCATGTGAAAATTTCAAGGGTTATATGTAAGATATTTTAAAAGATATTATTTATGAACTATTAACACATTCTTTTGGGCTAAGTGGAAGTATAGCAATACTTATATTATCCTTTTCCATAAGTTAAAGTATTAAATGTCACTGGGTAGTGATTTTTATATGTATTGTTATGTTTTCTCACCTTCTCACCCTGCGATATTTAGAAAATATTTTGAAAATTACTTACAGACATGAATCCCTATTTCGATTCGATGATTGTCATTAATCATTATGATAATTCAGTATAACCTAATTTAAAAAATAATAATTCCATATTTCAACATCAAAAACGCCCTCATTTTGGTTCTAAATGTTCGAGGCCTATAACTCGTTCGTTAAGATACGCAAACATCCAAACGAGAACGAACTTAACTAGAAAACGCTACATGCTTTGAACAATGAAATTTGGCACACATATAAGCACATATATGCCGAGTGAACCATGACGGCCGATTTTTCCAAAATTGTGGTTTCCCATTTCAAATTACGCCATTAAATTAATGCGATTGGTCGATTGTCCGGTTGCCATGGGAACGGTATTAAAAATCCGCTTCATGGGTTCACTCCGTAATTCCCCTCCTGCATATTCACCCAGTTTCGTCCCAGTAGCATGTTTAGTTATTTAGTTCATTCGTTCTAAGTGTTTTTAGCCATCAGAGGCCTTAAACGACGGTTACCATGGCACCAGATAGCAAAAAATTTTCATGGATTTTTTAAAACTTTGTGACATGGCTACCATATGATATATAACAGTATATACCACGATTTAGGAAAATTAAGAAAATCATTTCAAAGTTTCACTGCTTCAGACCCCATAATACCCCCCCCCCCTTTTAAATGACGTGAATTGTAATCCCCAAAGGACTGTGTAAAATTAATATTGGTCGACCAAAATGGGGACACATTTTCGCTCATACATCCAAACCAATACCCTTTAGCCCTATATATCTTTCTTCTGATACCACATTTTACTAATTCCGGTAAAGCTTGGGCTCCCTGGAGACGAGGCTATTAAGCGATCGGGTCCATGACCTTTATTGCCCAATCTACGAGATAAAAGTTACCTTGTTTACAGGATTAAACCAGTGATTCGCATTTAGTTACATATATATATAATAAGACTAAAGCTGCCATATCTACTCTTCAATTTTTAATTCACTTCACATATGGGTTTTCTTATTTAATTTATTCATTTAAAGGTTCATGCAATCTTTCAGTCCGGGCATGAATAACTTAATAATTTTGGGCGGCCTATGACGTATTTAGTCGTATTTCCTCTTTCATTGGAAAATCGCGAAGAACAAATCGGTGAAATCAACAAGAGACTGCATTCCGGTGAGTTTTCTGGATATAGATTTTTTGATCTTGGAAAAAACGTTGACAATTCGTTGAACAATAGATTTTTGCTGTTTTGACTGTTCTTTCGTGTAAATGTACTGCAGTTACCCCTCTTCCATAAGTTAGACTGGAAAGTGGACCCACAGAAGTTTTTTGTCCTTGTCCCCGAAGTTTTCTAAAATCACACCAATCAATCACCTTTTCTTGTATTCATGTATCTAAATTTGGTTCTCTCTTTCCCATGCGCTTGAGCCGATTGCATCCAAATTCGGTTTAGAAGAAACCATTGTTCCGATGACCCTGATGAACTCGCATTCTGAACGTGTTATCCCGGTGTGTTATACTGAAGAAAGTGCACATTATTCCGCTTTGACCTGCTGACTGACGACCAAAACAATCCGTTTAAGCCCTCATTTGGGGGTTTTGTATCTGTGACAGGCTTCCTTTGTTTGGCTGCTCTGGGATTTCTTCTTGGATTTGGGTTCTATGATCACTAAAACTTGGAGAGTTTACAAGGTTGCAGTCTTCAAGGTCCCAACGATGAGTTGTAAGTATAACCTGTTATGTTTTGGATATTGTAAAGGTCTATAGATACTTTTCAACGTGATTGGACCATTTTAAATATAATATAAATTAACCATGGTTATTGTATCATACGGGAGATGATCCAAATTAAATATTTCAGGGAATGAAGACCAGGTCCGTTCCCGATTTAACCAGTGGCGTAACGGGCCCTGCCCGCTCTGAGGGGGCAAATTTCCCAGTCTTGGGAAATTTTCCCTCTCAGGGGGGTCAAAAGGCCAATTTTTCCCGGTCAGAGGGCTAGAAAACGGCTGATTTAGCATGGTTTTGGAAATTTTTTTCCCGGCCAATTCGTCAGGCGTGGGTGGAAACATTCCACACCCCGTGCCCCCCCGCCCCACCCCCCACCCCCCCGCTGTTACGCAACTGGATTTACACACATTAAAACTTGTCTTGTGTTTGTGAGGATGTACAATATCATGATGCATTTGTCAACTTAATAAATGTTACATTTTCTTGAATATTTCAACTACGGTAATCAATGAATCTATTTATACCAATGTGCAAAGTGATATGACAAATCCAAACACCAATTCACCTGTTGCAGAGCAAGAAAACAAGATGTTTGTTTAATAGGATATTGCTATGAGTTTTTAGTCACTTATTGACATAGCTTGTATCTGTACCTGGATTACAGTAGTGGTGTTGAAAACCCTTTTGATTTACACATGAGGATTAATTGGGTGAGATTTTGTGTGAACATTTCATTTCTTTGGAGGATTAATAAAGGATATTATGGCTATTCATAGATCAATTAAACAAGATAGCAAGGGTCATCATTACTTTCATACTGCTACACCCCGGATATCGTACATTAACGAAATATCTTGCTTAACTGTGTAAATCCCATTGGAATGGAGGAAAAAGAGATGTGCTTACAAAATTTGTCATGTCTGGCTTATTTTTCAGTCGATTTTTTCATTTTTTCAAAACTTGGAAGCATATTAGATTTGCTTTATTAAAATAACAACAAATCTATGATTCAGCGATTTTATCAAGGTCAAGGTCATCTGCAATCCGTGCACATTTTTTTATTCAAGTATCCGGAAAAACAGCCAGCGAGTATGGCACAATGGCGTTCACCTTTTTTACCGACGTTAACAAAGATCTCTTCAGACTTAAAGTAAGAAAAGGTTTTGTAAATCCACACAAGGTTTTCCCCTTTCAAGACGAAAGTATATGCGGTGATTAACTGTCTCATCCCTTTTCAAACAAGAGGATACATGAGTAGCGATGTAACTTTCGTAACACACATCAGCTATTTTCTTAATGGCATATATCCCTTACGTCCCTAGAGGAAAATGACTACCAACCTGACGATCACCGCAAAAAAGGGAGGTAGCCTTATTTGCGTTGTTAGATCTAGGAGCACTTTCCCCGTAAACACAAGACAGGGGTCCGTTCCGTGATTTTTGAAAAGTAGCAAACAATGGCATTTAGGGAGTTTAGAGATATAGAAATATAAGGCTGGCAGGATGGGGAAGACCACTCCATTTTGAAGAAAACGGTTAGGGGAGGCTTCAAACTCCACCACCGGTTGCTTGCTGGTTCCGTTCGGTTCTTCCAGGTTTGAACAGGTTTCCATTGTCGCAAACAATTAAACACGGTTACACCGCCATGAACCCAAGTCAACCGACGGGTGAGTCTTGAAGCCACCCCTAACAATGGCTCTGCACATCTAGATGGTGATAACACCTGAAATTTGTTCAACTGCATGAGCAGTAAGGGTCGGCTTCATAACTCAACCACCGGTTGCTTGCTGGTTCCGTTCGGTTCTTCCAGGTTCGAGCAGGTTTCCATTGTTCCAAACAATTAAACACGGTTACACCGCCATGAACCGCAAGTCAACCGACGGGTGAGTTTTGAAGCCGCTCCTAAGTTAACAGTTAGTCAACGGTTAGTCAACAGTTTGCCAGTAGTATATTTAAGAAATAAAGGGTGATGCAGTATCGTTTATGGGCGAATAATGTGTCCGAGGTCGAAAAAAAAAAAAACTAATAATGGGCGAGGCGCAACCGAGCCCATTATTCTAAAGTTTTTCTGACCATTACATTATGAGCCCATAGATGATACTGCAAACCCTTTATTTCTATTCTATTACCGAAAACATCTTGATTTAATGAGAAAATCTATTTGCGACCCATTATTGCAGAATAATGGGCAGTAAACTGAATGCTCCATTTTCAATAATGGGCAGCAGAGGTAATAGAATTTATGATATCTCTTACAGGTATTAAGAACAGACGACTGTATGTAATAGTTGGTGCATTGTTTGCCGTGGATGCTATCATTGTGTCCATTGTTTGCTATTTTACGACGTTGCGACGATTACCTGTAGTAAGTAGAAATAGAAAAACATCTGATTCAGATTTTTTTTAAGATTCAGATTTTATTTGTCAATCAGTCAATCAATCAACATTAATAGAATCGTGAGAGTAATTACAGAAATATAATAATGATAAGTAATAATATAGGATAATAAATTACCAGTTATACATGAGAACAATGATAATAATGTTACAAAATTGATATAATTTGCAATTACATCTTACTGTTCTGGGCGCCCCTTTCTAGTTAGGTACCTCCGATATGGATCTTTAAATTATAGCGAGGGTAAATTGCGGAGGGCAAAACTCCGCGTTCTCCACTGATAAGGAAGCACTCACTGTATGACAAAACTTCTTAAACTTCATGAATAATACCTTTTATTAACTCTAGCCTACAGAGTCAGTTATTCTTGACACTATCTGCGATACCTGGTGGGTTTGTTTTGAAGATATTATCTACCGTTATCTGCGACATTTACTCCTGGTGGTTTTTGTGACAACATTATCCCTATACCATTATCTGCGACATGTACCTTGTGGTTTGAGAAAAACAAGAGGAAGAGACTTTGGGATTAACATGTTCATTACATATCTCTCACGTACTACAAGCCTTACCCTCCCAGTACTACAATTAAGTTTTCTTTTTCATGACAATAGAGACTTCTACATTCGACATGTTTAATCAATTTAAATTTGAACAGGCACGGCCGGCACCGTGACCCTCGTCTTACCAAGCCTTTTTTGTAACACGGTTTTACAAGGCGGGGTTGTTTTACCACCCCCCTCGAGAATTTGTTATAAAGCACCCGATGCTTATGATTTTGATACACATGGATAGCTATGTCCCTCCTCTTTCCATTGTGATACACAAAATAAGTACCAACATACCTAGTATGGCGTCACAATGACGTCATCAAGTCCGTGAGTCGGCAAAAATTGGCAGTTTTTCCGACCGAAAAAGGCGAAATAACTCCAAGTTTGCGCTAAAAATCGCAGGAATATCGGATTTTTCATGCGGTTTTCAGCTCTAAATGATGGCATTGCTAGTTTTACATAAACAATAGAGTTTTAGAGCCATACTGTGCATAATATTTTCAAATGCACCATAAAAATCCTTTGGTGGCACCACCCCCCCCCCCACGTAACCCTTCGCTTTGACGAGCATCCCTAACCCCGGTGAAGGTGCTACCTTCACATTTTTTTTTCGCTAAAATGACCGGAAAGGGGATGAAAGAACGATTACCGAGAAGCTTTTTACGAAAGTTTTTTAGCATGTTAGCGTACCTGAGACCGGGGGAGCGAAGTTCCCTAGGGTGGTTGGAACCCCCCCCCCCCCCCTTGGTAAAGACGAGGTTAATGCATCTCAATGACATGTTACTATGCATTGTATGCATTAACCACACATACATTTATTTTATCAAAGTCTTCACATCTATTGTCACACTAAGGTCTACACTGATCTAGTAAGGCAAAAACCTTTTTTTAAATCCTGCAAAATTTGCGCAGAGCTCCCACGCTACCCGCTGGGGAGCCTGTCTTGATAAGCATTAATATGGATGGCATTACACTTCAGCACTACGATTTTTATACTTCATTACAATGGCTATGTTTTGGCCATAAAATTACTAGTTTACCATATCATGTGAGACCATCACACTAACCGAACCGAGAAGTATTGCACCCTCTGTTGCCGTTAGAGTGTGTTTTCATGGTTAAGCGGGCGTCCGTTGCCATGAGCGGGTGTGTATTGAGGCGGCTCTCCTTCGCCTGAGAGGTGGTGTTTGTAGCCTCTCCGTCCTCGTGAAAGTTGTGTTTAGTGGTCTCTCCTTCGTCAGAGAGTGTACATCGTTCGAATGCACTCTCCCGTCGCCATGAGAGTGCGTATGAGTTGAGAAGTGGCCTTCGTCCCCGTGAGAGC
The DNA here is from genome assembly GCA_023653785.1 of Ophioderma brevispina. Classification (NCBI taxonomy): domain Eukaryota; kingdom Metazoa; phylum Echinodermata; class Ophiuroidea; order Amphilepidida; family Ophiodermatidae; genus Ophioderma; species Ophioderma brevispina. The sequence continues at coordinate 22,805 of JAMKCH010085930.1, forward strand.
TCACGTAGTTGGTTGCAGGCAGTCGCCTTGAGAGTGTGTATGTGATTTCACTCTCCGTCGCGATGTGTTAAGTGTCCCTCTCCGCCTGGAACGCACTCATTGGTTTTGCACTCCTGCGTGGCCGTAGATAGTGTGTCATATTTGAGGTGGGTCCCTCCGTCGCCGTTAGAGTGAGTGTATTTGATTGCCCTCTCCGTCGCTGTGAGAGTGTTGGATGTCTGTAGGTGTGTATGTGATTTCAGTCGCCGTGAGAGTATAGGTGTTGAGTGGCTCTTTTGGTCGCCGTGGGATAGCACACATATGATTGCTCTCTCCGTCACCGTGAGAGTGTGTATGTTATTGCAGCTCTCCGTCGCCGTTACATATATGTTTTTTATAGCACTCTCCGGTCGCCGTGAGAGTGTGAGTATTGTGTGGCTCTCCCGTCGGCCGGGAGTGTGAGTGTATTGAGTGGCTCTCCGTTCGCCGTGAGAGTGTGAGGGTATTGAGTGGCTCTCCGTCGCCATGTGAAAGTGTGTTTTGAGTGGCCTCCCGTCGTCATGAGAGTGTACATAGTTCGATTGCACTCTCCGTCGCCTTGAGTGCCGTATGATTTGATGGCCTTCCGTCCCCTGAGAGCTCACTTAGTTGGTTGCCGTCGCCTTGAGAGTGGTAATGTGACTTTCACTCTCCGTCGCCTACTGTGTTTAAGGTGTCCCCCGCCGCCGTGAGCACGCACATATTTGGTTGCACTCTCCGTGGGCCGTGAGAAGTGTGCATATTAGTGCCCTTCCGTCGCCGTGAGAGCGCACGTAGTTTGTTGCACTCTCCGTCGCTGTGAGAGTGTGTATGTCATGTATGTGTGTATGTGATTTCAGTCGCCGTGAGAGTATAGGTGTTGAGTGGCGTCTTTGTCGCCGTGAGAGCACACATAGTTGATGTGCACTCTCCGTCGCCGTGAGAGTGTTGTTGTGATTGCCTCCCGTCGCCGTGAAAGTAGATGTGTTTATAGCATCTCACTCCTCCGTCGCCGTGAGAGTGTGAGTTTTTGGTTCCTCTCCGTCGCCGGGAGTGTGTGAGTATTGAGTGGCTCTCCGTCGCCGTGGCAGAGTGTGGTGTATTGACGTGGCTCTCCGTCACGTGAGGCGCAACAGATTTGGACGCACTCTCCGTCGCCGTGATAGTGTTTGAGTGGCCCTCCCGTCGCCGTGAGGCACTCATAGTTGTGTTGTTTTGCATTTTATCACGAAGTTTTTATTGTTTTTCCTTTTATTTGATTGGGAATCGCTGGCTATAGTTGCGTTTATTTGAATCGCATATCGCGTGATGTCTCACCATCCGGCTCACCATACTGTCAATATCCAGGCACACATCCGCGAGTAAAGTGTAACACAATCTGGCATGTTGTTAATGTATTGTAAAAATACCTCCTCCCTTCTGAGGTCTTTTGCTAACTTTAATTGCAGGTTTTTTTACGTTACAATTTTAATTTATAGCACACGATCACAAACCAAGAACCAACAGGAAGGAAATAATTAATATGAGTACTATGGAGGTACAAAACAAGTTTTGAATACCTTCACCAAAATGCCTTAACGCCATGGTCCCGTTTGATTTTTTTCCAAACCAAAATATGCGTACTGATATTAGGCAGTTACATAAATTTTGGACAAAAACAATTTAGCGTTGAAATCATTGGTGGCTCTAAAAACGAATCCTATCTGCCCCCTCCCCCCATGCACTGCGAATTGTTTAACCCTCATCTTACCATGAACTTCGCTCCGTGCCTAAACTCCAAACAACTTTCGTAAAAGCTTAAAGTAATCGTTCTCTCATCCTCTCCGGTCATTTTAAAATTCAATCGAAAAAATGGTAAAGGTAACACCTTCAACGGTGTTGGGGTATGCCGTCAAAGTCGAGGGTAGGGTGGTAGGGAAGGCTATTTTAATGGTGCATTCTTGAAAATCTTATGCCACAGTATGTGCTCTATGTTTATGTTAAACAACTAGCCAATTGCCATCATATATAGCTGAAAACCGGCATGAAAATCCCACATTCCTCGTTTTTTTTAAGCGCAAAAATTGGATTTGTCGCCTATTTTCTTTGAAAATGCCAACTTGGCCGACTCGCGGGACTTGCTGACGTCATTGTGACGCCATACTAGTATGATTGTCTTATTTTGGGATCAATGGACAGAGGAGGACCATAGCTATCCACTGGTATAAAAATCATAACCATCGTAAACCATCACCGTGGTAAACGTGTTACCAACAAAGGGCTTGGTAATAACGAGGGAAATAGTATTATTATTTTATATCATCTTCCGAGTGGTGCAAAGATATCTATGTACGTACTTTACGGTAAAGTCCCCGGATGTACTACAATATTATTTTGAATATTTTATCGCTCCGGTCATTTTTTTGACTGACTGGTCGACTTTTTGGACTACAACACTGTCAACGCAAGGTTGGACTGAGTCAGCCTGATATTTAAAATAATAATAATAATATTGATGTCCCTTTTTTTTTCGTGATATCAGAATATATTGCACTCGCTAGAAAAATTTTGTACTCGTCTTCGACTCGATACAATATTTTTCTAGCTCGGGCAAATATATTCTTGGATCATACTCAACAGCCATTCAATATTATATAAATATTTGATGCAAGAAACATGTGGTTGATAGAATACATGTTATAATGTGCCATGTGCTAATAGGATGAGATTGAGTGAACACTGTCACATTTGATATTATTATAAAGAAACATCCCATCTATCTATATATTATTCGACGCGGTCGGAAGCCATGGAGAATTTCCTACCAAAGCAGTCTGTCACGGATGCGTTTGTGCAGCTCATTTTGTTCAATTACCAGCTCCTGAGCAAGAAGTACGGCGTAACCTTATGGTCAGCCTTGGTCTGCCCTGTGCACGTGTTCCTTGGGTGGGCTTCCAGAACACAAGACCGTGAGACTGGTTCATCTAGCCGTCTAGCACAATGAGCAGGAAATCAGGAGACGACCTCTCACTATGTCGAACAGTTTGGCTAAATACCCACATATACATCCCTGGTAGGGTGATTTCTCCAGTGAGGTTTTGTACAAAATCATTAAAAGTCTGGTATGGTTATAAGCATCCATCTAGCGGGCGCTCAAGGTGTCTGTGAGTGTCCATCTTATGGCCCTACAGTGAGATCACTCAACAGCTGCACGAAAGACTCTAATCTTTAGCATGTCTGGTTGGATTTCCAGAGAGTACGCATCTTGTTACAGGCTTGCCATACGAGGGCTTCCGGACATGAAAATCCTTTTCTGGACTCATCCACCAAGAATCCAAGGTATTGAAGGCCTGGAACTGGTCTAATAGTTGCTTCCCTTCTATTGTGGACCAGAAGGACATCGGGCCTTGATGTTATAGTATGAATTTAGTTTAAGCATTCATCATAAGACAACTGTCTCTGCAGCAGCATTCTCAACCCTCTGGCCAGTATTTTGAGGCTGGTTGTAGGTTAGTCAGAGTCGCACAGCTAAAGTCGTCGGCCAAATCTACGGTCAGTAATGACTTCTGCAGGATGCCTTCGTTTTTTGGTGGTGTACGGTGAAGCCCAGCATGTCCTTGTCTCCTCTGATTGCCATTCTCATAACATAGTCTAGCACAATTGCTTGAATAGCTATGGTGTGCTAACGTATCGCCTTGGAGCACTCCTGCTAAATCTCAAAGGCCTCGGTTTCACCATCTGGTGATTAGAAACAACTGCGTGGTGCCACTGTACATGGTTGTTAATTGCTTCAACAATGGCATTTGTAAGCAATAGGCAGTGAGAATCTTGAGCATCTTACATAGGGCACTGAACAAAGGCCTTCTTGGAAGTCTATATAAAGGTGATGACACAGTCAAGATTCAGAGAAACATGATATGTTGTAATATGCTAAAAGGATAAAAGGGGACAATGATTGTGGTAGTAACACGATTTGTATACACGTACATTCATTACAATAATGTCAGATTATGTGAAATTATGTTAGTAGAATATTTTAAATGAATAAAGGCCGTACCGTAAACCAGCAGGAAGAAAGGAAAAAAAAATGCGGAAAAAACGCTTCTTTCCTTCCTAACCAATAAAGTTTTTATTTCTCTGTGTTTTAAACTATAAAATTGGATTCGTTAGTAATGATTATTACTGATTTCTTTTATGATGTATTCATGACAGGAGAGTTCTGGCGGCAGGAGAGAAATATAACATGTCTTTGAACACTGTGAAATCAATATGAAGAATTTCTTCCTCGTTATACTCTATGGCTTTAACAGCATTTTGGTGGTTTTTGGAATATTTCTGGCATGGCAGACCAGAAAGGTTAGTATTAATTACCGACATCGGGATGACCATTTTGATAGGTAGTCAATAGGCTTGGTAAAAAGGGTGGTTGGTGTGATTTGCAACATGATAATCTTTAGTGTGGTGTTTATAATTACTGATAGTATCATTAATTTTTGTTACTAAAATTTTTTTTTTTTTTTTTTTTTTTTTTTTTAAAATTAGGTTAAAAACGCGTGTTTTTTTGTTTTTGATTAATTAAATTTGGCAAGAGAAAAATGCATTCTCCAACTGCTATATTGAGAAAAATTTCAATGGATTTACATTCGTAGAAACCATTCTCTCTTAATAGGCTGGAAATATATGATATGACTGGGAAAAAAATTGACATAGATCTTTTTCACCACAGTGCATTTCTATAAAGGTCCCCAGAATGACATACTAAAGTTCCAAAAAAAATCCAATGGTGGAACTACGCCTAATTTGAAAAATCCAAAAGGGCGCCCAATTCCAAGTTTTTTAATCATTTGTCGGATAGCTTGCTCAAACTAGCGGTTGAAGCCATAAAACAAATAGTTTGACGTTATAATAAGTATCTTATGCTTCATACGTTCAAATAACCTGATTGGCGGAAGGATAACTTATGGCAAAATTGCAAAATGGGCGCCAGTTTCGAGTTTCATGTTTTTGCTTGTATTTCTTCCCTAATTGCTCTGCAGTAACAGCAAATTGTTAAAATTGTACATTAATAAGTGTGATTATACTTACATGTTCTTCTTAGTTTTTGCTTTAAAAACCAATATTTAAAAGTCAGCTAGTGAACCGTAGCACCCGTGGGAAAATGTGTGGTGCTCATCAGAGCCCATAGAGAGTGCGTGTAAAAAAATACTGTATAGGTTCAGACCCATGTTTCTTGACAATCTGGCAAAAAATATCCGTAGAAACACCTTTCGTTTGTCGGGGATATTTTAGATTATTTTTCATTTACACACATTCTCTATGGGGTTGAACTAATAACGTTGGTTCTCACTCAGTTACCAATGTAGAAAGATATCTTTTGCAGTCTGTGCAACAGACAACCACCCCGTGGGTAAATACTTTCCGCACCGCCGTGAAAAAACCAAAATGGCTGTCCAGTTCTACAGTTTATAGTAGATTCAACCCATCGTGTCACTCTAGACTTTTCTGAAGGTTATTGGCATTGAATGAGGGGATTTGCAGTGGATAGAAACAGGTGAATCGCGGTATACCTCCAAACTGCTGTTTGTAGTTAAGGTTGTACCTACTTTATAGTCAAGCACTCAATGGGCGTTTAACTCTCCGATCTGTAAAACAGCAACGGGAAAATCCGATCCCGCTGCTTCAGAAAGATCCTTCCTAGATTCACCTGATCAGGCCACTGTCCTATCTTGTTATCAGTGACATCATGGTCACAATCTCCAGCCTCTACAAAAAGAGAAACGAACTTGAGGAGCAACTCGCTAGAGTGGCATTTCAAACAACTCATAGTGAACGTCATCAAGCTGCCAGGGACCCGACCATATTCTGACTTTGCTGCATGCTTGCTTCATCAAGCAAGATAAACATTCTATTCCAATAGGCAGAAATCCCTACACCACTGTTGAGACAAGGAATGGACGCGATTAAAATTGGAAGTAGGGGTAATACGACGGCAATACATGAAAGAATAGAAAAAGGAAGCTAACTACTGAGGCGGCTTTGCCACAAAGAGACGTACCAGATGGAAGGGGAGATATTAAATATCCAACTTTACCCACCTTCAAGCTGCAATTGCCGGAACACCGCCAACAAGCTCAACGGTCGTAGCTGTCCAGTTAAGCAGTGCAGGTCTCGGCCAAATGCATCGCCTCAGATTGTAAACAATGGAACAGTGGCACAATACCACTAGTGCAATGATCAAAGCCTTAAACTGGTTGGATCTCAGGGTTGCAAGTTTGAACCACCGCTGGGCCATTGTCCTTCACGTATAGAAGGCCCTAGAGTAAAATCAAAAACAATGATTGACTTTCTAGACCTAAACTGTTCTTAATGTAATTGGTCATAACAGAATTGGCACGATTGTAGTTGTTATAATACAGAGTTTTCCAGGGAAGCAAAATTCTCAAGAATGGGGACGGAGGGGAAACTCTGGCAATGACAACATCCACACAGAATTGAGGGATATGGCACTGAAGCTGTGCGATGGCCCCAACTCCTCCTTTCTACTTGTATGGGATCATCAGCAATTCCTCAAGATGGAAGGAAGACTTCATTAGGTCATTGCAATTCTGAAGCCCATCATCAAACCAGCAAACGAGCCCGAAAGAGGTTAGAAAACCTATTTCATCGATATTCAACATGCATAAGCTACCCCTCACCCAAATTGGGCTTTCGAAGAGGTAAATCAACAACTGATCAGATACGTTACAAGGACATGTCAATGAATCGAAAAACAGCCTTCACAAGAAGCATAAGTTTGGGCAGCCTTTATAGATCTAAGTGCTACCTATGGATACAGTTTGGCAGCGAGGTCTCTATCTTAAGCTACTCAAAATCTCCCTTGATGGTACAAGCTTGTTAAGTTCATCCCAGATCTTTTGTCCTGTGGTTGTGGGCGACACAAATGGGCAAGCAGTAGAAAGCCCAACTTTGGAATGGCATTCACACAAGGTTCGGTCTGGCACCCAGTCTCTTCAATATTTAGTCTCAGAATGCAGAAATGGGAGTTTTTTCTCAGTACTCCTACGCAGACGATATGGTTACCTGAAAATTTGTTGAGCCTTGAGGCCTTAGAAGCAGGTTGCAGAAAGACCATATACTCATCACTAAGTCATTTCTTCCATAGATGGCACTAGAAAAACTCTGCAAATCTAAGACTGTCAGCTCTGTTTTCACTGTTGCAACCACTGACGCTAAAAGAAAATACATCACTTTAGATGACAAAACCGGTTAAGACGTTTATATACACTCTAAATTTTGTTAACGGATAACGTTATTATGTACAAATGTTTGACCCATTTGTTTACTCTAATGATACCATGTAGCAAAAGAACTTTCAATAGACTGTTTACATAGCATAGAGGTGCTTATGACATTATAGATCTCATGAAAGGTGTTAATTGCATTAAGGGAGAAAAACGCTGCACATTGTTCGCTACGATTTTCAGCTGTGGTTTGTCACTAATACATAGTGGTCCCGTAAAATAAAAGCAAATGCCGAGCATACACAATATTTTTGCATTGTATATAAGAACTGAAATTGTGCCTTAAGTTTTGATCCAAAAGGTTACCAAGGAGTGTGTAAAAACAGATCTTATTACGCAGGTATACATAAACAGATCGATTCAAAGTTCCTTTTGGCTACATATCATCAGTAGAGTTAAACAAATGGATCGAACATTTGTACACAACTACATTATCCTTTGCACAATTTAGAGTGTAGAAGTCCCATGGATGCAAGGGAGGGTATTACAATTGATGCCGCCATGCGCTGTATGACTTTTTGCAGTACTTTGTGTTGGACGGATAATGGCAAACTCATTTGCATCCATGGGACTTCTATATTATATGAAACGTCTACCAGATAAAACTGTCACACGACAACACCAATGTACTTTGGCGTCATAATAGACGCCATCTTTCACACTCACACCGCACTCAATCTGTCTTGGCTATACTAACTTCAGAATAAATCGCACAACAGTATGGAGTCACAGTGTACATTCACCCAAGGAATCGATGTCATTCTGAATGATGTTATGAGACTTATAGTGGCCCTCCTTACAACAATGAGAGCTATCTTCCAATTCTGTAAGCTCCTGCAAACCTTAGGAGGATACCTTTAGACGATCAAGATGATTCTCAGTTGATAAACCTGAATTTGATGGAAGCTTTGTGTATCGCCGAGGCATCCTCATTTTTGATTGATGGGAAAAAATTTGGATTCTTCTCTTGGCCGTGAATTGTGTTTTTTTAATTATTATTATTAAAAACCTATTATTATTTTTTTTTATTATATTAAGAAAACCATCATTTGTCAATTGGAAACTAGTATATCGAAGAAATGCAGGTTTTTCAATCGAAATTCCAAGTTTTCAATGAAAAACCTGGTTGATTGATTGATAATTTTTTTGAAAAATCGATATACCAAGTTTTCAGAGAGAAACGTGTTTAATCGCATTGATCTGAATTTTATCAAAAAACCTGGATTCTCTATAAAATAAAATTGTTTTTCCCAATTTTGTTCAAACCCATTTTTCATGAAATCGTGATTGATATTGATGTAGGGCGAAAAAATTTGATTTGGTACTGATGCCCAAAAGGGCCAAATTAAACATTTCATATAGGTCCATGTTATTTATTGACAAATTATAATGGCGGTATAAGTATATTTCACTTATAGATGTCCGTGATAATGGGAGGGATGTGTGTGGGTGGGGGGGGTGTTGTATAATAATAATTAATAATCAGGTGTATTGAATCTCAAATCGTGGCCTGAAAGCCAAATTGCTAGAGACTTTACAACTTAATAATTACCGTAGACAGAAACACCATGCCAACTGGATCGGCAGCAGATTACAAAGCGCCATATTCCAACACACTACACGAAACTTACACAGGATGGGTAGTGCAAGCTTTCATGGTCATTTGACCATTTCCAAAGAACCAGGGAGGAAGTGGCATTCAGGTTTTAATCAATAACTCTCAAGTACCCTATACAAATCCAAAATCCCAAATGGATGTTTCGAATTAAATCTAGCAAGTGGTCCCACTGAATTCGATCCGAGGACCCTTTGTTCTAGAGGTAAGCTTGCTAATCGCTAGACCACACCGCAACTTCCACTTTGTGGGATGTGTGTGTGGGGGTGGTGTGGGGGAGTGTGGGGTGTAAGACGGGGGGGGGACTGCTTTAGGGATTACATAACAGTGATATGAATGGCCAATCTAATGTGTTTTGAGGTACAAGTGGCAATAATAGATGTGATCATGTTTGAATTTGCCTCCCAATTATAGAATTGGCAGGACATTTTAAGATTATGCAAATTAAGTATAATGCTACCAAAGCTGTATGGTTGCCTCTCTAAGACCAATAATAAAATATAATAAAGTCTAAATTTAATAATTTATTATTTTAGGTGCAAAAATACTAAGCAATTAACACAATCAGTGTTTAAAAGTCTAGAATTGGCGGCCAGTTTGGATTAATGCAATATTAAGTACACTTCTATAAGCATGAATGGTGTCGGTATAAGACATACAATATAATATATATTCATAAATATAAACAAATGAGCATTTTAAGTGACAAAATTTTATTTAGATAAGTAATACAACAAAATCCTTGTAAAAATCATTAGGATTGGCGGCAATTTTGGCTTATGCAAAAGTAAAAAAAAATTAGTCATATCCACCACTTGGATTTTTTCTGGACTTTTAGTATGCATTCTGGGGACTATATAGAAATGCACTGTGGTGAAAGAAAAATTCTATTGCAATTTTTTCCAGCTCTTCACCTGGAATTAAGGTTATTTTTCTCAGCCTATAAATCGCTGTGAGTGTCAACGGTCATATCCAGGTATAGTGTAAATAAGGATTGCACGATAGCTTGTGATGTCATCATTGTGCTTTCCAATAGCGAAAATTAGAGAAGGGATGTAAAGACTATTGGGGGAAAACTAGAAGGAAGCATGAGCACATGCAACTTGTATTGTCTTTACCAATTTTAAAAACGAAAAGCCTAGTAGTATTCACAGAATATATAATAATTCGATGGTGTTAGTTATGAACATAAATTAATGTATTTAATGTTGATATATAATAATTCTACGATGTTTTACCGCATAATAACGTTTCGTACCACGTTTTTCCACACTGTTCTTCAACCTGGAAGTTGAGCGATGATGTCATCACTCCTCATAAATATTCATATATTCGATCGCGACTTCAGGCATCATTTTGATGACGTTTCACAAAAATATCACAGCGGTAAATCTGTTGTACCGTCTTTTATGTGTGTGTGTTTGTTGTTCTTTTCCCCATAGGTTACAATTGATGGTCTCAATGACAGCAAGATCATAGGACTGTGTATCTACAACCTCGCATTAGTCTTCACAGTCCAACTTTTATACTTGGAACTTGGCGAACCAAATCCTGCCATATCGTTTGTGGTGACGTCTACGATATCATTTTATTGGGTCACGTTCACACTCGTCATTCTGTTTGTACCCAAGGTTTGCAATTATCAAATGATGATACACAACCAAATTCCTCAATTTGGTGTAGAGTGTGCACCAAGTTTTTAGGATAATTAAATTACACTGGATTCAAATATACTGTTTGCCAGATTATATTTTCGGGTTGTGACGAAATAAGTGGGGACAGAATTTTGAATTCGGCACCCTAAAAATTATCCTAAAAAATTTTTACACCAAATGCCGACAAGATTTTATTGACGAGATTATAACAAAGGTTGCTATACAGAGAACACAAAGTCTATCAGTATCCTCTGAAGGGCACTGCCTGTAGTGTACTTTATATACCTCATATATAGATCCCTGTCATCTGATTGGTTAAAAGTGGAGGCATAAATTCAACTAGCTTCAAGAATTGAACCAAAAATGAACTATTCCCTGGGAAGAGCGGGCATAGTTCATGAACTATGCCCGGGACACCTCTTCCCAGCTTAAAACGAACTATTCATCCGTATTATGAGTGTACATATTGAAGCTGGTGTAAGAGATCGCATTTTGCATTTTGACGGATATGCCGAACCAGGGAGTCTGGCCGAACTGACAGTACGGAGTAAACAAAATGTAGTGCAAGTCTGACGCAGGCTTGGCAAGGAAATGGCTGAATCGCAGGACCTGTATTCATGCTATGAGCTTGCAGATGACGAACTGAAAGGAATCAGAGATGCAGCTCATAGGGCTAATACCAAACGGCAGGTAAAATACACCGTGAAGATATTCGAGGATTATAATTTGACACCGATAACGGCCATCTGCAGGCCGTGTAAAAGAATTCGGAGTTGTACGCATCTTGCCGACAAAAAAATGGCAAGAAGTTGATTACGGTGATCCGTTTTGGACTCCAACATCACTTCCTCAACACAAGAAAGGTTGATTGCTAATTCTTCACAAGTTTTGGACCCTAAGTTACACAAAATTGTCATGCATGCATGCCATGGCCTACACATACATAGGCCTGTGTTAGTATCCTGGCTTAGAATGTCCTTTTAAGTTTAACCAATCAGTTGACAAGAATCTATATATTCGGTATATAAAATAAATATTGACTGCTTTTTATTCGGACCATGGTTGAAACTATAGGCCCTCGGTGATCTCGAAACCATACTATGCCTCTCGGCTTACGCCTCGGGGCATAGTATGGTTTCGAGATCACCTTGGGGCCTATAGTTTCAACCATGCCCCTCATAGCAGTCAATATTTGTATACTGACCACCTACTCTAAGAGGTTTCTGGCTGTGTATTTATTTAAATGTATAACTAGCATCAAACGAAAATGGCGCCATTAATATATTAGTAACTATTAAAATCAATTTCAATGTATATGAATCACAAGATCTCACCACCAATGGACTTTTTTGCAATCATGTGGCATCCTATGTTACCTCAACTAAATTGATTATCCTAAGTTTTTTATCATAAAACACCCAAATGAAAATAAATTGTCATTATTCCGAAATCAAGTACAGCTTATAACGTAGCCTCGCCTCATCACGCTAGGGTCGATCAAAGATCGCGATCTTTGACAAAGTTAGGTCTTTGACTAACGACCGCAATCATCTTTACCGCATATTTAAATATCTTTGTGCATAGGGTTTCACCATTGTTGTTATTCCAAACAGATAATTATGGCTCTTTTACCTTATTTTAAAATAAAGTCTGTCGTTTTTGACGGTGATTCTCTCCAAACACTTCGTCCCCTTTCTACACGAATGATACTGCAGTGTTTGTCACCGTAGACGATTTATAGACATGTTAAACAGGTAATTTGATTCTTCTTATTGGTAGCTTGGTTTCACTGCACAGTTCACGCCCAATACACACACGCATTTCCCCAATGATTTTGGCCAATCACGAAGCCCAATTCAGAAAAATTAACTTCAATTTAAACAATCCCCACAGATGTTAGATAAAATATAAGGCGCTTTCAAGGGATGTCAATAGGTTAACTTTGGCAGGCCTGCCTCAAAACAAACCAAGCGTGCAGGGAATAAAAGGAATCCCCTGTAGAAATGTCCCTGAAAGGCTCAGGTGAACCAGGTGCAAGTATTGTATTCTTCGCATGATTGTGTTATGGAGGGCAAACAAAAGTCCATTCAATATACTTTATCCTCCGTGAAAGGACCTATAGCTTGCCTTATATCTTGTATGTCTCAACGTTTCTTGATACATGCAGTCATTCATGCTTTCAAGTGAGCAATCAGTCTTGATTACTATTGCTTTGTGGTTTAATCTTCCCTGTAGGAACTCCTATCAAATTTTTGCAAATGCAATATTAAAAAAGCCTGCCGACTGGACAAGCGCTCTGCTTGAGTTGAACTTATTGAACTTTGCCATCCACGAAATTATCTATGACTGTCTAAACCAACGGCCCAAGTAACGGATTAGGCGTATGTGCGAATGTAAGCAATTTGAACTTAGCTATTCAGTTAGTGTCGAAATGATCCAATTTTTAACAGATGGCTCTCACTTCAAATATTATAATATAAATATTAATTTACTAGCTTTTTTTACCTCATCTTTCAATTTATTTTTCCACATCAGGCCCAATCCGACATAAAGAGGTTGAAAGGAATCAACCAAATGGAGGACATGGAAACTACCCCACAGTGGTGCGGCATATGGTGCTTTGGCGCTGTGTGTTTGGCTGCTGTACCTCGCCTGAAGTATGAAAGAGTCACCTCTACACTTACCAAACACCAAACCAGCATATGTTTGTGCCAAATAAAGAACAAGAGCTTGGCAACTACTAGATCAAATAATATTTTTTAGTGCCGTTAAGAAGGCCCAGAGCTCAACATCACTAGCCTAGGCCACCGCGGCGCGCGACCTCAAATTGTAATCAGAGCCTGTACAAGAAAACCAAAGAAGTTGAATGCATTTTCTGCTTCTGAACAGAGCAATAATTTTGACACAGTTTCAACAAACTTTAAGCATTGGATATTTTTTGCCCCAGATACCTTGAACCTTATCAGTGCTGTAAGCCCAACCTATCATGCCTTATAGTAAATCCAAGTTTTAAATCCTGCTCAGGACTTGCTTTCATCACGGAATGATACTGCTTCTAACCCTATGGTCAAAGGTCACAATTTTGGGTTTGAGAAGATGTTATAAACCACGTCTTTCTCAAATAAAATAACTGTACTCAAAAATAAGAAAATATATTTAAAAATTAAGGATGACGAGCGGCTTCAAAACTCAACCTTCCCTGTTTTTTTTTTCAGATTGAAAACCGGTTTCTGTACCCGGGGGCACTTCTCATGACAATTGGTAATCATCCGTGTCCTAACAATCACAAAAAGCACCTAAATACGTATTTTCGAAGCTTGACTTTTCACCCTAAACCTATCAGGCATCGTAACATTAGTACCCTCAAACAGTACTTGATGAAATTTGCGCCCCAAACCAGTTCAGTAGCGCAATTTTTTGCATACCCTAAACCAGTATTTGTCCTTTCCTCCCTACACTAAGCAAGTAATTGATGCTATATTACCTATTTATACGTAAAAACACAAAACCATATTCCTTTTGGACACCAGAGAGGCTTTTCTGAGTGTGGTGAATTCAGAAATATCTGGGGAAAGGGAGGGGAGAGGGGAGCCGCTCTCTCTCTCGCGACTTCCAGCCGCGAGTGAAGCGTGCGAAAACCCATTGCCAAGCATGTGACATTTGCTTCCGTAATACATTTTCTCATGCAAATTGAAATTAAAAACTATTGATATTTGTAGGTGGTTAACTTTATTTAAACTGCATATAGGCCAATGATCGACGGTTATAAACAGTAAAATAGTGCAGCATGTAAGGTTTTATTTCAACTAATCATTAAAATTAAGGTGTTCATGGATGAGTTCGTAAAGTGGAAAGGAGTGGGTCGCGGAAACCTTAGGAGGACTATTTAGTTTTCAAGACATTGCCTATGGTCTAAGGGTCCGGGAGAATTCGCATTAGAGACGTGATTTTCGGCAATTATTCCGCATTTTTGCAGCGCAGCGATTAATCGGCATTTTCCCTGCCAAAATTGCGCCGAAATCAATTATGCACCCAAATTATGTCCCAAACGTTATTTTAAGAAAATTATTAACCCTAGACTTGACTGACTTTAAATAACATTATGAGTTTTAATTGCTAAAATTGATGTTTTTGAATTGAAAGCACAGGTTTTGTGAAGGCCACCATACAGACTTCCAGAACACTTTTTAAAAAATTGTTTATGAGGAAATGGATATGGGACCTAAATGCGTAAGTCCTCATTTAGAAAAATATACCCTTTTTCTTGATTTGGGTAATTTTTTAACCCTTTTCACGTTACGTACGTGAAAGTGCCTGATCCTGAAAAAACTACCCCTTTTACGTTGGATTCTTGGAAACGGATGATACCCCATTGTCTATGAGACTGATCCCCCCGGGTTTGCTATTATAATAACAATGAAACGCGGTTCTTCCGCAGGTCAACCGATGATGGACCTGTTTCGCGATTCACCGAGGTATAGGTCAAAGTTCTAAATAATCAAAAACAGAGCTTTTTTAAGTATTGTGCGTTACTATTGTGTTAGAAAGTCTCGCTCGTCATAGTAAGGTGAACGTAAATAATTTCTGGGTGTAATATTCATACGTCCACCAAACAAGCTCTCAGTCGAGTCTTCTTATCTTTTTGTGGGCCCCGCCAGCTGCCAGCTATAGATGGCAGGACCACTTGCAATCCGTTTGTGCGTGTGTATGTGGATGGTGTGTGTGGGTGTGTCTCACAAATTGTTAAGTTTTTTTTTAATTGACCCTCAATTGAAAAGTTTAATCTTCAATTGGAATCAAAAACTTCTGCCAAGGTGCACAAGGGATCCCTCATATGTTGATTGAGTCAAAGGTCATGTGAAAGGTCAAAGGTCAGTGAGGTCAAGTTGAAAAAAATGGGCTGAAATGTTAAAATTGATCTAAATTGAAAACTTGAGTTCAATTGGACCAAACTTTTGGCAGGGCCACAGCGATCCCTCATATGTTGAGGAGATCAAAGGTCACGTGCCCGGGTCAAAGGTCATGGTGGCGCCCACAGCTTATATTCTTTGAATGATAGCGAGCGCGAAGCCGAGAACCCAGAATTCTAGTTAATATCTACCTCTATGCCGAATAGCATTTGTGGAGCATCCATGATGTGTTTTGTAGGGCCGTATTGATGTCATCCATTGTAACAGTACACCTGTTGCTAACAAAGGGGCGACTCGTAAGTGATTTCATATCTTCCTATTAAGGGGGGGTATGGGGTCTGACTATGATAAAAAAAATGTTCTAAATCCAGAAAAATGAGATAATGCAAATGGCTAAATTGTGAGATTGTCTCTACAAAATGCTTTTTATTCGATCGCAATTGGACATTCCGGTTCCGGAGATATAGCTGATCAAAGTGAGTCGTGTACACAAAATTTGCCAAAAAATGCATCATCTCCTATATTTTATCATGTGAACATTTCAAGTGGTTATATTTAAGATATTTTAAAAGATATTACTTAGAACTTTAACATTCATTTATTTTGGCCTAGGTGAAGTAAATAAATACTCATATTCTCTTCCAAATTTAAAAGTAAGTAAATGGCACGGTAAGTGATTTTTATGTATTTTATTGTTTCCTCACCCTGCGATATTAAGAAAAATTATTTTACAAAAATAATAACAGGACAATGGATGCACCTTATTTCGATGATTCTTTCATTAATAATTATGAAATTCAGTTAAAATGAAAAATTTTAAAAAAAATCATTCCATATTTCACATCAAAGCGCCCTCATTTGGTCTAAATGTTTCGAGGCCTAAACGAGAACGAACGCAAACTAGAGAAAGTAACTGCTATGAACATGAAATTGGGCACCAAAATTAAGCAAATACAGGGCCGATGGGAACCATGAAGGCCGATTTTCAAATGGTGTTCCTCCCCCCAAATTCAAATACGCCATGAAATTATGGTTCACTGCGTATTACCTCCTGCATATGTCACCCAAGTTTCGTCCCAGTAGCATGTTGGTTAGTTAGTTCCATTCGTTCTAGTGTTTAGCCAATCAGAGGCATTACGTGGTTACCATGGCACAACCAGAGCAAAAATTGTCATGGATTTTAAAACTTTGTGACAGGGTTCAATATGATATATAAATGGTATATAACACTATTTAGGAAAATTAAGAGAAAAATCATTTCAAAAGCTTCACTGCTTAACCCCATACCACCCTTAAGTTAATACAGAACTTACGCGACAAAAAACTATGTAAATATCATATATGTATGTGTCATTCCCAAAAGTTATATTCTGTTGTACAATGGTGATAGCAAAAATGAAACAGGGAAATGCAAAAAACCTTCAATTCATATGGTCAAATGTGAATTAGAGATATCCTTTATTAATATTTAAAAATATGATCGAAACTGGAAGGATTAGAATTTCACATGACTTCCATTGGTTCTATAATGACAAGTAATGATCAAATATGGATTCATTTATGTTATATTTTTATATTTACCCATCCAAAATTAAAAAACATGGACCTTTCACAGTAGATTATATCACAGGAATGAGGGAATATAATTGCGGCCAGTAAGGACCACCAATGAAGTGATCGAGTCAGATCTACAGGCTGATTTGACAGTTGGCAATGTAACTCGAATTATGAATAAAATAGCCAGAATAAAATTCAAATAGCTTAGGACAATTCCATTCCATAATGGGATCCGAAAGCGGTCCACATTGTGACGTCATCTGAGTTGTTGATTGAATTATTTCCTGAATGTTAAAAATTATGTGTAATAGTATTAATTAACAAAGAAAAGAGAATTTATGCGATTTTAAATGATTTCCCCATGTTTAGCATTGAACAGTAAAAGTTTGGTAAAGTAAATCAATTGGAAGCAAAGTAGCATAGGCAATCCAACTGTACATCAAAAACAAAAATTTTGGAAGGGATCTTCCAGAATACTCACAAACAAATACAAACAAATACTTTTTTTAAAGCTAAAAAATTAAAAAAAACTTTTCATCAAGCAGTACAATTCTTTTTAAATATCTCCCCAAGTCCTCTATTTTCTCTCACATTTTCTTCGCCCCATTTCGATCCTCTATTCCTACATTTTCTTCACCTCTTCCTCTTCAATCTCTGCTCCCTCATTATTGAACGATATTAAACCCACAGCAAGACATGTTGAAGAGTCTCCCCTTCTTGCCAAATTCCGTATCCGTATTTCCCGGTAAGTGTTGTTTTAGTTAGATATACTGTTTGTTTTAGTTGGTTTGTCTCTGTTTTTTGTTATGTATATTTATTTACCTATGTAATATTCTATTGAATAGACTTGTCCAAAGCTGTTTGACCCCGTGCAAATGGGTCTCTATTTTGAGCGATTTAAGCAATGGCGACACAATTTTGATTAACTGTATAAGTAGGGACATAAACGACCTATTACCTCCGCAAACTCAGAAATATCCATTGCGGGAATCAGCCAGTCGGCCTATAGGGGTCTGGTTGTATGTTGTAGCGCCCACTTTATTCTATATCCCATAGGAGCCGTGGTAACAGATTTTGATGAAAAATCCTATTTTTGCCCGCGGGGAAGTTCATCAGATTCACAGAATGTATAGTTGGAGGCACAGGTGGTGCTCCAAAATTGGTCGTCAGAGTGTGTCGCCGGTTGATATTTTTTTGTTTATTCTCGTTTTGTACTTTAAACAGCTGTGTTGTATCATTATAGTATTATGTGGTTATAGCCATGTTCACACGGTCACAAAACTCCAAAGGTTTGTTTGAAACTCCCGAGGTGAAAATTAAATCCAATTATTTTATTCACTCCACATGAGTCCACACGAGACCCAAAAACTCTGAATTGAAATAATCCCCCTGACCATTTCTCCTCCGCTTCCCATACGGAGTGTAGACCGGAAGTCCACATATTAACGGAAAAGCCGTGCACTTTCGCGCGGTATATTCAAACACAGGAAGTTTTCAAAAAAGATGACCTTGCGATGGTCAACCTCCGATCACTATCCCCCGAAGCTAGCTGTCCACACGCACGGACCACTCCAAAAAACCACTCCGGAGTGTTATTGGCATTTGTGCTTCACCCCTAGGTTTTAGGGGGATAAAACCCCGCTAGACCTCGATAAAACCCGGAGTTTACAACCTCCGGATACGTCCACACGGCCAAAAAACCCCGATCGACACCAGAGTTGGAAATCGGAGTTTCCAGCCTCCGTGTGGATTATAATTTTACTTGTATGTATTACAGGGACAGCAATAACCATTTAGCCCTATAGGGTGTCCATTGCTGGTCCTAGCAATCATATCATATACCTCACCAGTTTCATCTAGCAGTCATACAATTGATATTTATGTATTATTATATATTATACTGTATTACATATTATTCATGTCGAAGGTTATGATGAATAAATTTGAATTGAACTGAACTTGAACTTCCATTTTTCACGGAGATTTGAAGTGTTACAGCACTTCACACCAGTCAATAATGACAATACAAAGTAAACTTATTTCGCAATAATATAATCAATAAGCA
>JAMKCH010085931.1:0-41432 GCA_023653785.1 Ophioderma brevispina
CTGAATGAGGTGCACTGATTTATATAGAATAAATGTTACGCGTGTTGAGCTATAATCAATGATGGCTGCTCTTTTCATTTTGGTTTGTGTGGATGTGTGTTCGGTTTTTCTCATACAGTAGAGCGTTTATAGGCATGTTGTTAAGTTGAAAGCCGGTGATTTATTTGCCAGCTTAGGGCTATTCTGACATGCGTCACATATGTACACCCCCCCCCCCCACGCCCGTCTGGGGACTGCACGTGAAGTACCAATGCCCATCACTTCCACAGGGAAAAGCAAACTATCAAAAAAAACCACACAATAGAATAAGTTTGTCAATCAATCAAAGCAATCAAATTTATTCAATCAAACATCCAAATATACACTATATGAATATAATTATGATAATAAACACACCAAAATGCAATAAACATATAATTAGTCCTGATAAGCAATGTTGGTTGAGGAGGGGGGGGTTGGGTGGGGGAGGCATGTAAACGCATAGCTGGGATGTCGTGCCCTTGAAAAAAACGGTTACAGTAATAACTATTGAAAAAGATGGACGAACATACATTTCCCAGGAACTCTAATTGGTAAAATCGCTAATACAAAAACAATAAGTATAGTTGCAAAGGGAAATTTAAGAAAGAATTGATAGTGATGAGCGATAGGTGGGAAATGGTCTGGATTTAAAACAGACAAATCAGTAGACGTGGGGTCACGTTAACAACGAAGGAACAAACAAACAAAAACAGGACAAGACGATGTAGACGTACGACGAACCTACTGACAAAAATAACAAGACAGAAAGAGACAGAATAAACCAAGGATAAACCGACTGGAAAATTTTCCAACTGAAAACCAAAGTTGAAAGCAGAATTGGAAACAGCGTTAAGGAGAGAGGTCATTGTTGTAGAAACTGATGAGGTTTATTTTAAAGTTAGTTGAAAGACGCCAAAAGGAAGGGGAACTTTTTAGGTGATCAGGTAGGTGTTTCAAAATAGAGGGCCTTGAGAAACTTGGGGTGTTTCTGGCAAAAAATGTGTTCGTTTTCTGATGAAAAAGTCTGGGCATGTTTCAGTATTAAGTGAGAGAAGTGTGTCAATGTTTAAAGAAAGTTCATCAGATATGAGGTCATTGGGGAGATCATGATGATATCGGAACTTAAAAGATGCAAGCGTAGTTTGTAGATGTCATAAATCTTCAGTGTTTTAAGAGACGAAAAAGGGGGTCAGTATGAGCAAGCCTATAGAGTTAGTACGTTCTTATAATTCTTTTTGAAGTAGAAATAGCGAGTCAAAGATTGGCAGTGTTGAGTCGGCCATATCATTTGCCCATAAGAAAAATAAGGTAGGAATAAGAGCATTATATAATGTTTTCGTGATCAGATGGGAGGAACGGGGCGAAACTTACGAATTATACATTGTATTTAGACACCATTTTAGGAAAATGTTGTGTTTGTGATATGTCCATGATAAAGATTGTAATAAAAGAGTAGGCCTAGAAATTAGTTAGTTCAACTTGCTGAATTAATGTATTATTCTATTTTAAGCTTAGTGTAATGTTCTTGTTTGTTACTGTGATTATTTTCAATATCATAATTCGTTTTTTAATGGTGCGCAGATAACTAGTTAGTTGAAACCAATTAGGAAATTTGATTAATCAGTATTTATATTGTTTCCAAATGTTTTGGGATCATGATGTGAGAATAAAAATATTGTGTCGTCTGCAAAATGAAATAAAATGGGGTATTTGGAGCATGATGGGAGGTCATTGATATATAAAAGAAACAATAGGGGTCCCAGAATAGATCGCTGTGGAACTCCGCATATGACATTGTAGTTTCAGATAAGAGTTGTTGAATGAATCCCTTTGTTTTCTACCAGAGAAGGTAATTTTTAATCAAACGTTGGCAAGGCCTTGCTACCTATTTATGAGTTTATGAAGAAGAATATCATGGTTTATGGTATCAAAGGCTTGGCTTAGATCAAGAAAAATACCAATGGTGTGAAGGTTTTGGTCAAGGATTTTGGCTATGGGCAATTAGAGCTCATTAATTGCCATGTTATGTCGATGTTTAGGCCTAAAACCAATTGTTGCGAGGTGGTGAGTTATTTTGACGGGAATGAAGTCAACTACACGACTTGTAAACAATCTTTTCAAGTAGGTTGGAGATAGTGTAGGATGAAATGGTCTGTAATTTAGTAAAAGTCGTGCTATCACGCCTTGAAACCGGTATAAACATAGGCTTTTAGTAAAGGATGGGACAATGCCAGTAGAAAATGGGAGTTATTAAAAATATGGGCAAGGACATCATTGATGGTGGGAATAATTTGCTTAAGAAGATTGTTACTGATTACATCAGCTGCACTGCTGTTGCTGTTTTCAACTTTGATTTATTTTGTTCATTTCAGCAGCAGAAGGTGGATAAAAAAAGTCAATGCCATTTGGATTATTAAAAGATGATAAAGGTGGTGCATAATCATTGGGCGGATCAGAGATTTTCTCGGGCAAGAGTTAACCAATGTAGCAAAAAAGGTGTTAAATTTCTCTGCAATAACTTATCATCGGGTAACTTATCCACGTTGTCGTTTTTGAAGAAAGTCAGGAAACTTTGATTTCTTATTGCATCCAAGTAGTTTGTTAAGTATTTGCCACACTTTTTAGTATATTTTTATATTTCAATTTTATTACTTATTATGATTTTTTACTTGGTCTAAGTAGAGATTCCGATGATTGCGGTAGTTATTATATTTAGTTATATTAGTCGGTTGTTTGCAAATATCGGTTTTGTATAATTTATCCTGTTTAAGTGATTTAATTAGGCCTTTGGTAACATCCAAGGTTTTTGGTGAGTACGTTAGAGATAATCTTGGTTTCGCTAGGACGTGAATATTGAAGAGTTCTGTAAATGTATTGTTATTAAATCATTGTAGGCTAAGTTGGATCGGGAGTCTTTAAGGATTGCCACTCTTAAGAGAGAGGGCATGTTTCGACCTTGATGATATTTGGCTGGAGTTGACGTGACGCTCTTGTAAGCGGTGTAGATGGCGAATTATAGGCTATGTTTTTCTTGAGTAAGAAAAGATGGGGTAATGATCAGAGAGGTCTGTGATAATAAGACCGAACTGGAATTGGTTGTCAAGTCATTGGTTAAAATGTTTGTCGATGAGAGTGCAGTAATGTGGACCATATTTATAGGCCAATCATGGTTGGCCTGTCATGCATGGGATGGAAATCATGCGAATAGCACAAGTTTTTGATAAATCTCTGACTTTAGAAAATTCAGTGTATGTGTCAGCAGGTCAAGGTTATACTCCACTATATATAACATTCTTTTTTTCATTGGAAATTGTATTTCGAAACTCTATAAATTGCAACGGGAAGTAATTGAAATTGACATATTCAGGTTATAATTATACCAACAAAATTGTTGATGGAGTTATGTGTAACTTCAACAAAGAGAGAATCACACAGTAAACCGTAGCGAAAGGTCGGGACGGTTACTGTACTGTAATTTATGTTAGAGTTAATAAATAAGGAAACGCATCCTCCTCTCCTGTCCTGCCTTACCAATTCTCAAATGGCGCAAAATCACCAATATTAAGTAAGACGACGTCAATGTCGGAGGTAACAGGTTCACGAAAAACAATTATGTCAAAATGTGAGGAAAATAGATAAGAAATTTACAATGTCATGGAATGTTTATTAGGATCTAAGTTGAATGAAATAATGGACAGGTTAGAATTATATGTTAGGTTCGGGGTGTTATGTTGTCCCTGGCTACTAGTATTTACACGGGATAATGTTGGAGTTGGTCACATCAGTTTCAGTCAAAGGGGTCTTTGAATGATTTAAGAGCTGTTAAAGGCAAATGGTTTGAAGGTTAAATTATGTAAAGGAATCAGTATGACAAAATACAGGAACAACAATATACTCAGAAATACAAAGGACAGAGACAACGTCGAATACACAGACATACACAAAAAAACATGACTAAAAGAAAATTTAACTTAATACGATAGACAACGGGGGAGAGGTTTGCTAAAGTGGGTTACACTTAAATACCGGAATAAAATGACTTAAGATTTAAGGGGAAAAAACGTGGATGCTTTTGTACCGTCACGTAGCCAAGAGTGAACGGAGATCAGTGTGTTTTAAAAATAAAGACAAACATAACAATACGTGAAAAAATGATCATGGCAAAGCAAACAAAGAGCACAGGGAGTATAAAACTAAATGAAAGCTTTCAGAAGGGCATATGCCGCAGGAGTACTATAGGCGCGAACATGTGTACAACAGGGTACCGTACAGTAGGCGGATGCGGTGAAAGGTGGCGAGCAATGGCCATTGAAAAAAGCAGCATTGAGGTAAACCTATCCTACATAACATGGGTAGACAAGATATAATACAAGGGTAAAGTAAATTGGGTCGAGGAAACGTAAAACACATATCAATATAAAGTAATTTAAACACACTGCAGCAGAAATTAATCCATAGTAAAAAAAAATAAAATTAACATTATGATTTAATTAACTTAACATTATGACTGTGGTGTAACTACTTGAGCCTAATATACAGAAGCAGAAAAGAGCAAAGAGGAGACGATGAAGCAATGAAAACAGAAAGACAAATTATTGTGTGGTAGTTATGCGAGAGTATGTGTGGATAAGAACATACTGCAATGAAGCTGTGGTCAGGGTCATAGTCCAATTAAATAAAATTCAACAGTAAGTTTCTGAAGATGGAAACATACAAAACATAGTAAATATCATGTTGTTTCTGATATTACGTTAAAGCAATTAAAACAAAGGGGGGGGTAATTCCTGTTGGCCGTAACACTTCTACAGCTTCTTCGGAGATAGCAGGATAGACATATACAAAGGCAACGCTAATTCATACAACACAATTCAAGCAATAAAGCTCTTTTTCACGAATGGACCATGTGAAGGCTTGAAACCAACATCAACTGCTTCTTGATGAAAAGCTGGGTGAATGCCGGTACACATCCTTAGAAAATTCGGATCTGTCGCCTCTATACATTGTGTGATGAGAGTTGTGAGTGTTGAAAATATGTAAACTGCACGTTTAGGGGCATTTTTTGATTAATGATGTAGTCAATTTGTTTTCGTTCTACTAAAGAGAGGGGAAGATGGGGTGTTGTAGAATGTACGAGAATATCTTAATATTAAAATAAAATACTAATAATTCGGTAAATGTTTACTATCTGTCGACGTTTCACGGACACCAGAAATTTCTTTTGGAGGTGGCGGTCAGGGCAGTACTTAGTATTTACATTTTCTGACTTTCAAAAATATAGGAGTTTTACAGCACTTTTGGTAAAGTTATAATATTTCGTATTTTATACCACTTTTTTTAATGGAGCTTATGTTTGAGGAGCATAAGAAGAATATCATGCGATTTTTTGATGTAACTGACACGTTTCCTTTAAGTTGGTTTGATATTTGTCACCATATTACCGGTTTATTTTTAGAAAATGAGCAAATAAAGAAAAAACAGATTTGCGTTGCCCTTCAAAGCAAGCAATAGTTATTTCGGTAACGGTCTTAGGGATTTGTAAACTGTTTATCATGCAAGGCTGAAACAAGGAAATGCAATGACTCAAGGACAATATACAGTGCTTAAAAGATTTGAGTTTACGCGCGTTTATAATAATTAACAGAAAATATATCAGAGGTAAAAACGATCTTGGTAAAAATTCGACCAATCACAACCTCATTTAAATTAGATTGTAATATTCTGTGTGCACACAAGCATAAAGAATTTGGAATTGAATAACACAGTCTACGGACATAATTAAATGACATGGAAACAATACGAATTTATAGAAATATACTGAAATTAAATGTTTCTTTATTACATCCTATTGAATAAAGTCTTTGGTGAGAAAATAGACCTGATGAAATTGCACATGTGAATCAGACGCGAGAGAAGATATCGGAAGACTTCGTAAGATGGGAAACCAGCGCCAAAAAGTTACACAGCGTCACATGTTCGAATCGGCAAGATGGAGGCGAGACGGAGAGAGCCGGAGGAGAGCAGCACGCATGAGATACAAATTACTAGGGAGGCGAGAGCAGCGGACTACCTCCTGTTGGAATCTTAATTGACGCGAGGAGCGTTAATGGACCACATTGACCACGGACAGGGTTGCGGCGAAGTAGGTTCAGCAAAGACGATGGACGAGAAGATGAAACAACTGGATGGAGACGCTTTCCTCATCGCCGAAGACCGTTGATAGCTTTTAGCACCGTCTTGTCCTTCCTTGGCGTCTTTCACGGGCACGACGTTTTGAACCCAGTACCGGTAGAAATGAAAAGAAAGAAAAAAGGTTACATCGTAAAATTATGAGCTAAGACACTTGACTAAATGTTACAATATGTAAATAATCACGAATAGTCATGGTCACGATACAATAGTAAAATAAAAGCGTTTGGACTACTCCAAAGTAGTTCTCACCTGCACACGGGCCTCCGTTAAGTCAATGTTTTTGCATCGCAATTATTCTCTGGTGTTGCACTTGGGATACTGGTGACTGCCAAACACGGCTCCATACGATCACCGCTGTCTGGCGTGTAATTGGTTCGGCTACGACGAGAACTGTGTCTCGAAGACTTTGTTGGCGGAATTACCTCTTCTGTAATCAGGAAAGGCGAACTGAACTGCTTAATTCATGACAAATACAGAATTAAAAGCATGATGAGAAATTTTTCAGCTTGAAGTGAAACGTTTCGATCATAAAAACCATTGAGGCGTTTCCGCTTTTCTCCCCCAATTTATATGAAGGCGTCGGCGGTGCTTATTTCTTTAACTCCGCAAGGTACATTTCAAATTATTTGTAATAAAATGTTAAAACAATGAAGGGTATTGGATTGGTAGTGATCAAAAGAATATGACCAGAGTGCGAAGCTCAGATTGAGTGAAGTTGAATGCCCTGATCATCCAACCGTAATAAGTTTATTGACGAGTACATTAGTTTCAAAGCCTTGCGCGCATGTGTCCTCTGATTGAGGTGCACTGATTTATATAGTGTTAGTTGAATGAGGTGCATGATTTATATAGACATTGGGTCGCCTGAATGAGGTGCGCTGATTGATATAGAAATTGTATCGCCTGAATGGAGGGCACTGGTTTATTATACAATTGTGTCGCCTGAATGAAGGTGCATGATTTATATAGATTATGGACGGTGTGAGCTTTTCAATCATCAATCAATCAAATTTATTTTGTTCATCAAATCAAACAATGAAATACAAGTTATGAAATTGCAGGACAAAAAAAATGGATTCACAATAGAAATCAGATTACATTTAAGGATATAATTAAATTGAAAATAGTGATGAACGAGGTCAATGCTAACGCTAAGCTGAAATGCAGAACCACCTAACTTAAGGTACTAGACAAACAGACAAAAAAAAGAGATTACAAATCAAGGAAAAAAAATGAGCAGGACAGGACCTACATACAAATTACATTGGAACATAAGACCAAGAGAGCCGACAGTCAAATTCCAAGGATAGAAGGTACAACACGGAGTAAAAAGACAGAAATTAGGAAGTGGTGGACAGACTATACAGCGAATTGATGAGACCTTTTCATGTTACATTTGAAGGAAGACAAAGTTGGGAGTTTTTAATATTAAGAAGGCAGATTAGCCAATAGTAGAGGGCCTTGGAATCAGGATTATTGCAAGTACGGTATTAAATGGTTTAACACGGGGTATTTGGGCTTGCCTTGTCTCATAATGGCGAGGATGAGTATAAAAGGTAAAAACAAATCCTGATCAATAAGGTCGTTCCATTATAATGTTATAGGTATTGATACATGAACGTGGCAAGCTGAGTTGAAGAAATAATCATTAACCTTCAACGTTTTGAGCAGAGAAAATAAGGGTCTGTGTGGGCCACCCACGGGAATTAGTACATGTTCTAATAATTCTTTTCTCTTGGAGAATAAAAAGTGAGTCCAGACAAGCATTATTAGCAATCATCCCCCGCTAATGGCTCCATATATATTAAGGTAAAATATAAGTGAAATTAATAAATACAGTATTTCAGAACCAAGTGGAAGGTCATTAATGTATATGAGGAACAAAAGGGGCCCAAGGATAGAGCCTTGAGGAACTCAACAAGTAATTGTGCTTGGTTCAGAGTAGGTGTTATAAAACAAAAAACCCGTTGGTATTTTGTTTAGATAGGTAGTTTCCTTATTCAATCGTTTAGGCAATGACCCCGGATAAACCATACTTATTGTTAACTTGTAAAGAAAGATGTCATGATTTATGGTTCGAAAGCCTTGCTAGATCAAAAAATATAACCAACGGTAAGAAGTTTATTATCAAGATTCTCAGCTATTTTGCATAGAGTTCATAATGGCCATATGCGTAATCGTTTAGGCCTAAAGCCAATGATGAGGGGTGCGACTACTGTAATTATTTGTTATAATTATTAATACGAATAGACGACCTTTCAAGAAGTGTCGAAATGATGGAAAATTGAAATGGGTCTATAGTTAGAAAAATAGTGTTTGTCGCCTGCTTTGAATATTGGTAATACAACTTGCCTGTTTAATTGGTGTGGGAACTATCCAGAGTTAATTTAAAATGTGTGATAAAACTACTAATGGATGAATAATGATTTAGGAGGTTATTGCTAATGTCATCAGATGCTTTGGGCTATTACTATTAATTTTTAAATTTCGCTGTTAATTTTTATAAGTTTTCACAGAGAGTTTGGGATATAGGAACAGGTATTGGTGTTATTGTTGCTGCAAAAGGGAGTTTTAAAATCCATTAATGGTTCAGGGTTTTGTTTTGGCAAGAGTATACCTATATTTGCAAAAAAGAGTTGTTAAAGTTTTCAGCTATGGCTTCATTGTCAGTGTCCTTTCACCCTCGCTATTGTTAAAAAAATCAGGAGCTTCGCTTCTTATACGGCCCAATAAATTGTTTTAACGTTTTCCACCAACATTTTCCTTAGTAATTAGCTTTATTATTTTCATTTTAATTGGTTTGTAGGACTTTTTACTAATTTCGCAACAAAGAATTTAAGTGGTTTACGACGTTATTTGGTATATTTTTAGTTTATTACTTTTTTTAATTTGAAATTAAATGACATGTTAATTGAGGTTTAAATCTTAATTTGTATTGATTTTATTAAACCTTTTTTTAGTGATCCACGGTTTTTTTGGTGAATTACGTTTTGAATGGTTTTATTTTTTAATTACAGTAGTTTTTCAAGGAGTTGAGAGAATTGAGATGATGGTTTAGGCTTGATCTGGGTCCTCTATACTAATAACCTGTGTCCAGTCAACTAGGGACAATGCATTATTCAGGGCTTGTATGTTATTGGAGTTCACTTACGGAATTTAATTATATGTGGTTTAGTTGAAAGTAGGCGGCCTATAGTTATGTTGAGTACTGGAAGACGGGAAAATGATCTGAAAGATCAGTGACCATAACAAACACATAATTAATATGAAGGAATTAAACATATCATTTGATACAAATATTGTCTATCAGAGACACAATGGATGCCAGTACTGTAATGTTGGATGCGATTTGGTCGATATCGATAACTGGTAATAAATCATAAGAATAAATAATTAATAAATTCGTTAACTCTGGAGTCTTTGTCATGAGAAAGAAGATCGGATGTTGAAATCCCTCCTCCCCCCCATTATATAGCAACGTTCTCTTTCCCTAAAATCGTGTTTAAAGCTTTCCCCAGTTGGTCTATTGAGTCCGATAAATCACGTAATTCCACACGGTGTAGATAAGGCCAAGAATGGTTTAATGGAATGTATTGAAATTTTTCCAACGAATATCGAATCACACTCATTACAATCAAGGTTAAGATCGGATCTAAGGCGAATAATTTAATCAGAATTGAGAAAAGAGAGACGCACCTCCCCGCCGATCAGGTCGAATACAATTTTCAGAGGATAATTCTCAATCGATCATGGAGGCCATCGTCCTCAGTTTTGTAACCATGTTTCGGAGAATCCATACTAGGAAAATGGTGCTGTAAACAAGACAGATAGTTACGATATTATTGAATTTTTGATTAGACTGCGTGCATTGGCATGGTATAAGGATAATTTAGAAGGAATTAGAGATGTTTTTGTGTGTTATGTTTCGCGTTATAGTAACGGCAATTGAATGTCAGTTTGTTTTTTAGATTATATCATCATCATCGTAAGAGTCGTCAAAAGGATGTAACGAACTGTCGAACGCAAACGGTTGGAAAATAGGAGTAGATTTTGAGTCGGACATAGCCGAAACACAACACAATTACAAATATAATATAACAAGATAAGAATAAAGTCCCCCACTTTAAGAAGAATAGTTATGAACTTCGAAAAAAATATTTTTAAGCTAAAAAAACAACGGATAAATTAAGCTTAAGTAATAGCTCCCGATTCACAAAATTCAATTAAACAATTTAACGGAGTGGTTTTAAAAACATCTAATACTCATACTGGAATCAATAATTTTAGATGATAGTATAATATACCTACATACTTGATATTCCCTTCTTGTAACACTGCAGTTGTAAATAATTGAATGAAAAAGGCAGGTATGGTAAATAAGCACGAACGTAAGACCGAGAAGGGTACCATTTTACATAAACAAGGAGCGAACCTTCATTACCAAGATTGACATCTTAAACAATATTAATTTGGCAACATGTGGTCACAAACATATCTGTAACGTTAATATTCCTCTTGTAAACACTGCAATGGTAATAATTGATAAAAGGGCAGGTATGTCAATAAGCACGAACGTAAACCGTGAAAGGTTACCATGCAGTAAACAAGGGTTAAATTTTACGCAAATTAACAACAATGGATATAGATTTGCAATATGTGGTCAAAAATCATATTATGTAAGAATATTATTATTGATTTCACCAGGTGTGTATGAATAATCCAAAAGAAAAAATATCTATACTTAATAACATGAAATGGAAACACAAAATTAAACATAAGTATACTAAAGCCAGTAACAACTACTAATAAATGTCAACCATGGCAGCAACCCCTAAGAACGGGACTGAATAAGCTTAAATAATGACACGGCCAGTATACGAAAGAAGTGGAGAATGACCTAATTTGAGGTCACGAGCATATAGATGACCCTCTTATTTTGGGTGCATGGTTGACAAAATGCTTAGTTTAAAATGAAACCACGATATTATGAATATAATTTGCCTAATAAAAGGATATAATAAGCCATGAAATGACTATGTGGCAAAGTATAATCAGGTTGATCCCTTGCCCACAGCTTAGTATGTGTCTATGAAAATGGAAGATCCCAAGATCGAAGATATACCAACTATGGGCAAAGGAACAACAAAATGTTGATTCCAAAGAACCACGCTCCGAGTGCTCTGTGCATTTTTGAAACTCAAACAAGATAAGTAAACATAATTCCAAATGAGATTTACAACTACAAATAACATGATGTATGGCCCACAAATATAATTAGAGTTGGACGGACCCCAGTCCAGAGCTGGTTATGTGGAATAATCGACTCATATAACAGGAGGGAACAATTATAAATGATGGGATAAACGGTTCCAATGTACATAATATAAATTACAACAACTGATCATGAGAAACAATCAAATAATGTAATAAAAATAACCAAATTCCAATTACAAATAATGGAAATAATTTGTTAACAAAATTTTGTGTGGTATGGCACATTACATACATGCATGCAAATGACGTATGTGGCATGGTATAATCAGGTTGACCCCTTGCCCGCAGCTTAGTATGTGTCTATGTGAAAATGGGAGATCACAAGAGTCGAAGATATAACAAGCTATGGGCCAAAGAACACAAGAATGTGATTCCCAGAACACACGTTCCGGTTCTGCTGTTGCAGTATTGCAACTCACAAAGACGATAACATCAATTCCAACGAGTTTACGCTACAAAAATGATTATGGCCAAATTAAAACTTAGGTTGGACCCCAGTCCAGAGCGCGGGTATGTGGGAATGATAGATCTCAATACAGTAGGGCACAATTATAAAACGGATAACGGTACCAATGTACATTATCAATATAACACTGATCATGGAGAAAACAAACAAAATAAGTGTAATAAAAATAACCAAATACAAATAGTGGAAATAATTTGTTAACAAATTTGATCTACACATAGTACAATACATGCATGCAAATGACTTGTGTGGCAAGACGTAATAATCATGTTGACCCCTTGCCCACAGCTTGGTATGTGCCTATGTGGAAAATGGAAGATCACAAACGAAGATTCGAAGATATCATCTATGGGCAAAGTAACAACAAAATGTGATTCCACAGAACCACCTCTCCGGTTGCTCTGTGCCATTTATTGAGCTCAAAAAGACGAGAAACATAATTCCAAACGAGATTTCACACAAAATAAAATGATGTACGGCCAAATATAATTAGAGTTGGACACCAGTCCAGAGCCTAGGGTTTGGGAATGATAGATCCATATAACAGTAGGGACACATTATAATGCTGGGTAAACAGTACCAAATGTACATAATATAAATATAAACTGACATGGAAAAATAATCAAATAATTGTAATGAAGATAAACCAAATTAACCAAATCTAATAATGGAAATAATTTGCTAACAAATTGTATACATACGTTTGCACAATGCCCATGCACTCATACCTGCAGACATCAACTGCACCACATGCACACATGGACGCATGCATTGCATGCCAGCATGCATGCTTTTACTTCCCCTCAAGTGAAAGTACACAAACATATACAAACAAACAAAATACATACATACATACTCTACATCCATACATACATACATACATCCATCATACAACATACATACTACTACATACATACAAACAATAGGTGATGCGTGCTACAAGATCTCATCGAAAAATGGGTGGTAAACTGCGGTCATACTGGTGGCGAGCTACAAAGAGCAAGGGAAAGACGCAGCGAACAAGTTAACGGGAGATCATCACCACTACCTTCACATACAGTAACTTGTGAATTAAATTGCAATGTAACAGAGTCAAAAAGTGATGGAGTCAACCATGCAGCGAACCTCAAGAATGGGAAGGAAAGAAACCACTACTAGGATAAAAATTGAAAACGACCTATCAAAGGTCCATGATCAATACACCACCTTATGTCGTGCATGGTTTACTACATACTAGAATGCCAAAGCATAAACCCAGAATTAATTATAAATGCTAAACAATATTATACATATATATAGATAGTAAAATAATTAATAAAACCATTAGGAATAATATGTATATAAACATGTGGCAAATGTGTAATCAGAGTTGGACCCATTGCCCACGCTTGGTAACGTGAAATGGTAGAACACAAAAAAAAACAAAAAAAAAAAAACAGGGATATACACAAGCTTTATGGGCAAAAGGTACACAGAATTTCCACAGAACACAACGCCTCCGGTGCTCGTGCTGTATTGAAACTAGAACAAAATCGGTATACACAATGCCAAAGAGATTACGAGGTAAATGGTAATATAATTTAACGGGGTATCAACAAACTATAAGCGTTTAAAATTATATCAACTGAAAATATATCAGATGGATAGGCAATTTACAGGGTCATGGCCCGATCAACAATAGCCTCACCAAACCCGATCCCCCAGATTTGAATGGATGTTTTGATAGCACTTCACAAGGCATTGCAAAGACAACAATTTGAGCACGCACATCAAAACGGTCTGAAACATCGTGAAACAAAAGGGGGGTTTTGGGGTGAAGGCCATTCTATCAAAACGACCATAATATGCTTGAATCGGGTCATCCCCCTTTAAGAGTTAGATGTGCTAACCGGCATCGTTATGCAAACTAAGGTTCCATCATGAACAAGGTAATAAAACGATGATACTAACGTCAAAGATTCCAAACGTGATGATGGTAACAAATCATTGGACACAAAGGAATCATGCTGGGACTGATTAACCAAAATGCAAAGTTACAATTTTGTCCAGATCAGCTAGATTGTGTATTGTTACACCTTTCTTGTGTTTGTGTTTCAGGTAGTACAATTCCTGGCCATCCTGTGATCCAACACTTGCATCTGGCCTTCTTTAAAACCAGCCGTTGTGCCTCGCGATATATGGTCATGCGAGAGGGGGTTAGACTTTTTCAGTAATTAGCATTTGCGTGCCCTTGGCAAGTTCCTTTTATCAGGTAGACTGCTTCCCGGTGTGTATAAGATATGAATTTTACATGATATGCCTCGGTCCTGTTGTTTGGTGGTGTACTCGCATTTTGATGCCCTTGCGGCGACGCGATCCGAAATGAGACCTATCATATGATTAGCTCTCAAGTTCAAGTTTCAGTTTAGTAGTTGAGCTTGTTAATGACAGTACGGAGAATCGTGTCTTTCTTCCTCCTCATGTTTGCTCAGGCACCCCGTGCAGAAGAAGACCGTTACGTCTACGTATTGCTCAACCCTCATCTATTGCGTCTTCAAGCTAAGATGGTCATCTCTTGTTTCAAGTCTTGTACCTCAGCATTTACCCTGTCAGTATCCATTGAGATTGGACTCGTAGACGTCCTTGTAACGGTGGGTTGGATCTTTTCTGTGAGATTGGTCAGAAAAGCGGGCGATGATATTTTTGTCCGTAACTGCATCAGCCACTGCCTTAACCAGAGGTCCGAATACCTCAGGAGAGTCAGGATTCTCCAGCACAATGATGATCTAAATAGGCTGGAGCAAATTTCTCATTCCTTTATCAGTAAGCTCACGGATAGTCTTTTAACATTTTCGAGCATGTCAGATGTATATTGTTGAAACTCCCGGGCTGGCTTTGTCCGAGGTATCGATTGGCTTTGGTTCCAAATTCGTCTTCCCATCTTCAACATTTAGACATAGCTTGCGTCGTCGCCAGATTTCGCGTCAATTTGTTGACTCTTGTTGACATTCGGGGCCTTTACGAATGGTCACTGGAGACTTAGGAAGATGGTGATTGGTAAAATTTTTTGCTACTGGTTTGGTATACATTGATAATTTAGAGCGTGATTTTCTGGGAGCTGATATTATTGCTCACGACATCTGTGCGGTGTTTCTAAATTCTTCTTTTATCATGATGGCTTGCCTTTTCATTTTGGGTTTGTTTATTTGTGTGTTTGTGTGTGTGTGTGTGTTTGTGTGAATGAGTGCACTGACTTATATAGAAATTGAATCGTCTGAATAAGGTGCCCTGATTTATATACCAATTGTATGTCGTTCTGAATTATGTGCACGATGTATATAGAATAAATTTGTACGTTACGCGTGTGAGCTATATATGATGGGCTTGCTCTTTTCATTTTGGTTTTGTGTGTGTGGTGTGTGTGTGTGTTTGTTTTTCTCATACATTAGAGTAGTTTTAAAGGCATGTTGTTAAGTTGAAGCCGGTGATTTATTTGCCGCTGTTGGCTATGTGCTTGACATGCGTCACTATGTCAACCCCCCCCCCCTCCGCCGGCCTGGACCGCACGTGAGTACCAACTGCCCTTTAGCACTTCCAACAGACAAGAAACTATCAAAAAAAAACGAACAATAAGATAAGTTTGTTTCGATATACCGTTAAAAAAGCAATTAAAACAAAGTAATTCCTGTTGGCCGTAACACTTCATACAGCTATCTTCGGTAGATAGCAGGATAGACAAATATACAAGGCAACGCTAATGTCATACACACAATTCAAGCAATAAAGCTCTTTTTCACGAATGACCATGTGAAGCTTGAAACCAACATCCATTGCCTTATTTGAATGCTGAGTGAAATGCAGGTTACACATCACTTAGAAAGATCTGATCTGTCGCCCTCTATACGCGTCTTCTGGCTGAAGATGTTGAGTGTTGAAAATGTAAACTGCGTGTTTTGGGGCATTTTTTCGCGTTAGTTGAGTAGTCATTTGTTCTCGTTCTACTGGACTAACAGAGGGGCAGATGGTGTGTTTTAATGTACTGATATCATAATATTAAAATAAATAATAATAATTCGTTAAAAAAATGTTTTACTATCTGTCGACTGTTTTCACTGACACCAGAAATTTTCTTAATTTTTTGGAGGTGGCGGTCATGCAGGGCATGTACTAGTATTTAACATTTTCTTACATTTCAAAAATTGGAAGTTTTACAGCACCTTTGGTAAATTCTACTATTTTAGTGGCATTTTTTACAATTTTTTTTTAATACTGGAAGCTTATGTTTGACGAGAATATAAGAATATCAATGCGATTGTTGATGTAACTGACACGTTTACTTTAAGATTGGTTTGATATTGTCACAATTACCGAGGTTTATTTTTAGTAAAAAATGAGCAAAACCATAGAAAAGTACCAGATTTGCGATTGCCCTTCAAAGCAAGCAATAGTTTATTTCGGTAACGGTATAGGTTTTTTTTAGACTGTTTATACATTACATTCTGCAACAAGGAAAGCAATGACCTCAGACAATATACAAAAGTGATTAAAAGAATTTGAGTTTACTCGCTTTTATAATTAATTTACAAGAATATACAGAGGTCAAAAGATATTTGTAAAATTCGCAATTCACATTAAAATTAGGATGGAAATATTCTGTTTTGACATCAAGCATAAAAGATTTTGAATTGAAATAAAACAGTCATAAGACATAAATTTACAATGGAAAACAAATACGAAATTTAATAGGAAATATATCTGCAATAAATGTTTCTTCTATTAATCCGATTGAATAAAGGCTTGTGAGAAATACGACCTGCTGGAAATTCTGCCAATGTGAATTCAGACGGCGGAGAGAAGATCGTCGGAAGAACTTCGTAAGATGGGAAACACCAGCCTAAAAAGTTACAAAACGGTTGTCACATGTTCTAATCTGCAAGATGAGGCGAGACGGAGAGACCGGAGGAAGCAGCACGCTTGAGTACAAAGCTAGGAGGCGGAGACAGGTACGTTGGTATCTTCATGCAGACGAGGAGGGGCGTTACTGGACACTTGACCAGGACAGGTTCCGGCGAATGGTTTCAAGCAGAATACGATGGCGAGAGATGAACAACTGGATGGGGACGACTGCCCTCATACGACGAATACCTTTGAAAGCTTTTATCGCATCTTTGTCCTTTCCTTGGCGTCTTTCACGGGCACGACGGTTTTGAAACCATACCTTGTCAGAAATTAAAAAAAAGAAAAAGGTTACCTATCGCTAAATTATGAGCTAATACACTTGAAAATAAATTTTACAATTATGTAATACATCACGAATAGTCATGGTCACTGCATACAATAGTAAAATAAAAAAGCGGTTGCAAACACTCCCAATAATTCCACCTGCACACTGGGCACTGGCCTCCGTTCATTCATGGCATCTGCAAGTACTTTCTCTTGGTGTTGAATTGGTATACTTTTGACTGAAACACGGCTTCCATACTATCACGCCTGTTCGGAGTGTAATTGGTTCGGCTACGACGAAACGTGGTCTCGAAACTTTGTTGGCGGACTTACATCTTCTGTAATCAGGAAAGGTCGGAACTGAACTGCTTAATATCATTACAAACTACAAAATTAAAAGACATGATGAGAATTTTCAGATATGAAGTGCAACTTTTCGATCATAAAACCCCTTGAGTCGGTTCCTTTCCGCGTTTTCTCCCTCCTCGCAACTTATATGAAGGACGTCGGCGGTGCTATTTCTTAACTCGCAAGGTTCCTTTCAAATGTATTGTAATAGAAATGTTGTTTAAAAAAAACAATTGAAAGGTATTGATTGGCTAGTGCTCAAAAGAATATACCAGAGTGCGAAGCCTTCAGATTTGAGGAGTTGAATGCCCTGATCTCCAACCGTAATAAGTTTATTGACGAGTACATATTCAAGCCTTTCGCGCATTGTGTCCTCTGATTGCGGTGCACTGATTTATATAGTTGTCGTCTGAATGAGGTGCACTGATTTATATAGAAATTGGTCTCCTGATGAGGTTCGCTGATTGATAGAGAAATTGGTAATCCCTGATGAGGTGCACCTGATTTAATACAAATGGGTGTCGCCTGAATTAGGTGGCCTGATTTATATACTGATATAAGACTCGTGGTGATCTTTCTACATTGATTGCTTATCTTTCATTTGGGTTTTGTTTATTTGTGGTTTGTGGGTGTTGGTGTGAATGAGGTTGCACTGATTTATATGAAATTGTTCGTCCTGATGAAGGGTGCCTTGATTTATATACAAATTGTGTCGCCTGAATTAGGTGCACTGATTTATATAGAATAAATGTTTCGCGTGTGAGCTATAATCAATGATTGCTGCTCTTTTCATTTTGGTTTTGTGTGTGTGTGTGTGGTTTTTGGTTTTTCTCATACATAAGTGTGTATAGGCAGGTTGTTACGTTGAAAGGCCGGGTGGTTTATTTTGCCAGCTGTAGGGCTATGCTTGACATGCGTCACTATGTACACCCCCCCCCCGCCAGTCCTTCGGACCGCACGTGAGTACCAACTGCCCATTCACTTCCCACAACAAGAAACTTATATGCAAAAAAAACGACAATAAGAATAAGTTTGTAATTCTGATATAATAACCGTTAAAGCAATTAAAACAAATAATGCCCTGTTGGCCGTAACCTTCATCAGCTATCTTCCGGTCCATTCTGCTGCCCATTATTGCAAAATGTCGGCAATTCTGATTGTCAGTTTACTGCC
The DNA here is from genome assembly GCA_023653785.1 of Ophioderma brevispina. Lineage (NCBI taxonomy): Eukaryota > Metazoa > Echinodermata > Ophiuroidea > Amphilepidida > Ophiodermatidae > Ophioderma > Ophioderma brevispina. The sequence goes on from JAMKCH010085931.1 coordinate 18,674, forward strand.
ATTATTCGGCAATAATTGGTCGCGAATGCATTTTCCTCATTATAATCACGCGGTTTTCGTAATAGAATAGAAATAAAAAGGGTTTTTGCATATTATTTATTGGCTCATAAGGTTCCTCGCCGAAAAATCAAATAATGTGGACTCGGCCTGCGCCTCGTCCATTATTTATTTTTTCCCGACCTCGGACAACATCATTATTCACACCGAAAGGTACCGTATCACCCTTTATTCCTAAATGTATCGCCTGAATAGGTTCACTGATTTATGATATGTGCAAGTTCAGTTTATTATCATACAAAACAACAAAAGAATAGCATGTGATCAAACATTTATGAGAAGCCAACCACAAACGCATAGCGTGCAGGCGTGGTGCCTTATTACAATAACAAAACAATAACAACTACACCAATAAACATAAGATAGGAACTAGATCCTTGATTGAAGAAGAAATTATATTATCAGAGTAGGGTTGAAATGACTATAAGATACCCAAAGGACTAAGTAAACAAGAATGGACAAATATTATAATCATGATATAGTGAGTTTAGCCATGTATGGCCTGAAATAAAACGGTGAACCATGACATGAAAACAAATACCCGACTGCCCAAAATCTTGCAAACGAAAAGAAATACATCACCACCCTGTCAAACCCTGACTGGTCACTCAGTCGGTTCGCATCGTACAATAGAAAGACAATTTGACCCATGACACACCTATCACTATCACACTCCGTTCATATTCAATATTTGTATACTATTTAATATGCCTTTACGGTACTTTAAGCCGTAAAAGATGTAAATAGGGTACGAAACTTGGAAAAACATATATGGAAGTAAGATACAATGATCTTAAGATACTCTTATTACAGAGAACCATTGTATGTTAAGATGATAAGGTATAATAGTCCATTAACAAAATAATTAATTTAGATAATCCAATACACCCCAAAAAATACTCAAGCCATAACAACTGGACAAGACAAAATCGAACAATAAGAAAACATCCACAGACAAAAAAAAAAGGACCGGGACAGGGGAATTATGACAGCAGCTTAGGTAGAACCACGCACTGTTTTCAAAACAAAAGAACCACGAAGCCATAAACGTGCCTATCTTGAGGAGTGGAAGTGGTAAAGCCCACGATTGCTGAACAAGTTTAGGCAAAGGAATATTGGTGGCAAAAAGCTGTTTAAGATTCTCTTGAAGGGAGCAAGAGAGGGACTGTTTTGTTGTATATCTGGATTCATGTCCGTTCCAGACAGCAGTGCGCTCCTGCGTTTTGATTGTGTTTTCAGCATTTTGGTGTTTCTGGGTCAATGTGAAGATATGCTGATATGGCGAGTTGTAGGAGTGAACTTCGGCATTGGTTAAAAAAAGTTCTGCAATAGGTCTGATGGACGGTAAATTGTGAGGGGAGGGGGGAGGGGGGGGGGGGGGGGGGGCGGGGTCGTGGAATTTAATACATGAAGAACCAGCTGATATAGTATATGTCATGAAACTTAAAGTTATTTAAGTAATGAAGTAAGTTCTGGTATTTGCATCAAAAGGAATTTTGGTTTACAGCTGCGAATGGCCTTTTTTTTGGCAACGGAAAAGGGAATTTAAAAATGGCGAGTTGTTTTTATCCGCCCATACATTTGCGCATTAATTAAATTGGTAATATGAAAGTGTTATAAAGAGTATGAGGTATGTTGAGGCGGTAAGACGTATCTTCTCTTCCGGATGATACCGTTTACTCTTCGGATTATCTTAGATATGTGTTTTTGTATGAGAATTCCAAGATAGGTTTATCATCATTAGAATTACCAGAAATTTGGTGGTATTGACTTTATTTATTGCAATTATTGTCAATGTAATATGTAAACTCAAGTCATCTTGTTGGACCTACATGTTTATTTCTAATACATGAAATTAGTTTTTTGTAACATTTAAAGAAGTTATTTAGTTTAAAAAACCAGTTCTGAAATTGTGATTAACTCTTTATTTAGTACGGACTCAAGCGTCTTGGGGTCCCTTGTGAGGGACAAGTTAAAATATGTGGTATCATCGCAAAAAGGATAAAATGGAGGGATTTGGAGCATAGAGAAGATCATTAATGTAAAGTAAAAAAAGTATAGGCACCCAAGATAGACCCTTGTGGAAACTCCACAAGTTATTGCTAAAGTTGGGGAAGCTTTACCATTGAACACAACATATTGGCTTCTGTGGGACAGATAGTCGGAGATCCATTGGTTGGCAATTCCCCTAATACATAGGATTTAATTTTCTTGATGATGGAATGATTAAAGGTGGTCGAAGGCCTATCTGCTCAATCGAGGAAAATGCCACTGATTAAGTTGTTGTCACAGGTCCCGGGATTTGGAATCAAAAATAGTTAATTGCCAGTGACTGTTTCCCATTCAGGACGGATCCAAACTGGTTGGAACAAAGAATGTTGTGTTTAGTGATGAAGGAACAGCCTATTGTACATATTTTTATCAAGACCTTCGAGTTGAGGATAACACGAATGGCCTATAATGTTAAGTAAAAGCAGTCAACCATCTTTAAAGATAGGAATCACCTTCACAACTTTTAACTGTTTGGGCGAACCATACATGAAGAGAGCAGTTTGAAAATGTGAACAAATAGTTCTGTATTCAGGGAATACTACTTTAAGGATATTGGAACTTATTCCGTCATGACCAGTGGTAATTGCCCACCTTTGAGGTGGTGCACATTTTATAATCTCATTCTGATGAGGTAGTGAAAGAAAAGCCGACCTTAATATTGTTGAATTTAAGAGGGGAGGAAAAACTCGAATCAAGGTTGGAGAAATTTTTTTTTTCAGCAAGCACAACCATATTAGTAAAATACTCCAGTAATAACATGCAAGATCATCAGGCATCGCTACGGCTTCCTTCCCTCTTATGAAGAAAGTCGGAAGTTTTTTTTTTTTTTATTTCCGCCAGAAGGTTGTTTAAAATTTCCCCAAGTTTCTTCATGTTATGTTTGTGCAATTCAATTTCTGACGAGATGTTATTCGTTTTGGAAATCCGAAGTAATGTAATTTAATGATTTCTGTTACTTGGTGTAAGATACACTGTTAGAAAATTCCTCCGTAAATTTACGAATTTCTGGCAAGCAGAAATTTCTCAGAATTTTTAGGGTAAATACAGATTTTCTGTCAATAACGGAACTTTGAGTAATTTTAAGACCAAATTTGTGGAACAATTGAAAAAAAAAAATGTGTATTTAAGAATTTTTTTCCGTAATTTTAAAAATTACGGAACGAAAAAGTCCGGAAATTTTGCTGCCGAATTTTTTTGAAATATTCCGTAAATTAACATTTTTATGTTTTTTGTTGTTTTTTATTTTGTTTTCTAAACAGATTGTCCGTTAATTTACGGACCAATCTGTTTTTTTTAATGTATGGAAATTTCTACAGTGTATTTTTTATTACAGGAGTAGGCCATTATAGTCCCGTTGGCTTGTGTGTCCCCGTGTGCATGAGATGTCCCCTAAGTTACTCTTCACAGCCATGGACTATACCATCAGACATACAAAAAAGCGAGGGTAGACTTTGCTACCCGGCACTTTTTCGCTATAGGGCGTTTTTCAAAAAATGGCCGCCAAATGCACTTTAACCATATACTGATGTTTTCATAGGCACTTTATGGGGTGAAAACGGTCCATTTTTGTAGTGTTTTCCTATATTTGCTGATGTCAAATGTAAAGAACGGGTAAATTCACTACTTAAATGTATTCCTAATGGAGAGGCGCTTTCAAAATGGCCGCCAAATGCATTTAAGCCCTCATAAATTCATAATGTTCTACTAGCCACTTTATGGGGTGAAATGGCGCCATTTTTTTTTTTTCAGTGTTTTGCTATATTTTTTGGATGTCAACGTAGAGCGGTCACACTCCCCACTTAAATGTATTCCGAATGGAGGCGCTTTCAAAATGGCTGCACGAAATTCTATTTACACCTTATAATGAAATGTTTTAATTGCCTCAAAATGGCGGGGTACAAAACGGTCCAATTTCTCAGTGTTTTCCATAATTGTTGATGCAATGATACGTGCAAGCGGTCCCATTCACTACTTAAATGTATTCCTATGAAGGCGGCGCTTTCAAAATGGCTGCCAAATATAGGTTAACACCTCAAAATGAAGTTTTATTACCTAGCCAATATTGGTAAAAATGGCCTAAGTTTGATAGTGGGTCTTGCTAATTTGTTGATGTCAAAAGTATAGAGCGGTCACATTCCTTCCACCATTTAAAAAAGGCTCATGTCTTATGGGGATGTTTTAAAAATGGCCGCCAAATGCGATTAAACACCTTGTGATGATGTTCTACTATGCAGAGGGGGGTGAAATGGGCCCAGTTTTTTCAGTGTTTCCCTATTTGTTGATTGTTTTCCGCGCCATATGTTTTTTATTACTTTATTCAGTTCTAACAAAGTTGGTGGTTTAATTCTCCTTCTCCTTCAGTTAATTTGAATGATTTTCTAGTGATTTTTCAGTTAATGGTTTTGTTCAATACTATGCTGTAATTGGTGATATATTACAATCTAAGTGCTGATAGGGTTGTGCGCTTAGCCATCTGTAACCTCGATGAAGCAAAATGATTGTGACGATTTCCTGATGACAGCGTAATGATAGTTGGCAACCGTGTGTGACACCTCGTAGGAGATAACGATTTTCCACAATGACATGATGGCCAATCTCTGAAAGCTAAAGACAAAATTCGGAGCACATTTTGGTTTTCTCAGACATAGCTTTGGATCATGAGGATTTTTAGCTGCAAAACAAGGCTTGATATTGAATTCTTACAGTAGCAAATCTGTGAAGGAATCTGAGCGAACACAACGTCAAGTCATGCTAACCCAAATTAAATTGATTAACAATTATCAATCGGGATTTACCCCTTCCTGTTGAGATATTGGTTGAAATGGTCTATTTTTTGTAGAGTTTTCCTATTTGTGAGGTAAGGTGTATAGAAAGGGTCCACCTCATACACTACCATAAACAGTATCCCTGAAGATGGTCTTTTTGAGATGACCAACAAATTAACAGATTTTTAAAACATATGACGAGAGTTCATACCACAAAGAGAATAGTGGTTTACCAAAGGAGCCTTACTTTTTTTTGTATCAAAGATCAAAACGTTTCATAATGTAAGGCATCCATTATCATTACCACCTAGTCTCTTTCAATCGTGTGCCATTCAAAGGATCAATCCTGGGAAATGCAAATCACTTAGAGTAAGAGTCACAATTCATCATCATCAGTAATGAAACAACAACTATGATCATTGTGACGGCATTGACGCGTACTAGCATGATGAGGAATGATACGAACACCAGCCTCTCTATCTAAGTTAAGCTCGGAAACCTCATACTGAACCACTCAAGGAAAGAAGCAGGTATCATCCTCTATCCCTGAATGAAACCTGATATATTTCTATTGTAGGTGAAGTTTGAGCTAACTTTTTTTGGAGATGAATATGAGAAGGTGTCTGGAATTTTCTCCTTATTTCTATTTTTTATGCCCAGACCCTGTCGATTTCGACTGTTTATTGGTGAGTCTGACTATTTATACACTTTACTCAACAAATATAGAACTATACCATTTCACCCCATAGCTCGACAGGAACGGTAACCCCTATGATGTTGTTAATTCAATTTAATTGGTATCAGGAACTTTACGTTGTTTTAGCTCAGAGTCCTTCCCAGATTTGTCATGGTAAGACTCAAAGACTATATCAAACCTGTTGCAGTGACACATACTCACACATAATCCAAAGCTGTGTTTTCAAATCCCCATGTGCTGCAGACATTGGCCATCATGTCAACTATATATCGTTGGAAATCTCCTCTCTCCTTCGAGAACCTTACAGCACGATTGCCAATTTTATTTGCTGCCATCATGAAATGGCCCAATCATATTGCATCCATCGAGGTGACAGCTGGCAAAGAGCACACCCTATATCAGCAGCACTTGGATGGTAACATCACCAACACAGCAGTGTACTGGAGAAATCAAATCATCAAACGAGATAAATCATTAATATCAATAAAAATAACTGTAATAAAAAAGGAGAACATGAACTGCAATTATGTTAGTACTGATAACTCCCACAATGGGGCGAAAAAATAGGGTAAACACTGAAAACTTGGTCATTTCACCCTTTTGGCTTTAAAACATCATTATAAGATGTTAAAATCGCATTTGGCGACCATTTTGAAAGGCATCCTCCATTATGAATACATTTAAGTGGTGTAAGTGACCGTCCTGACTTTGACATTCAGAAATATAGAGCAAAACACTAAAAAAGGTCATTCACATTCACCAACACCCCCTGTTTTTTGGCGTATTATACATAATTATGATGGTGCTAATGCATTGGCAGCCATGTTGAAAAGCGCCCCTCCATTGCGAATACATTTAGTTTAGTGAATGTGACCACTCTGTACATATGACAATCAACAATACTGAACATCCTTAAAAAACTGACCATGTTACCACATTTTTTTGGCTATTAAAACATAATTATTAGTGGTAAATTGCATTGGCGGCCATTTGAAAAAGCGCCCTCAATAAGGAATAATTGAAGTGGAATTTGATCGCTCTATACATTTTTGACTAAACATAAATATAAAAACCCTACAAAACGGGGCCATTTCACCCATATAATGGCTATGAAACGCCATTATATGGTGTTAAATGGCAATTTGGGCGCCATTTTGAAAACCGCCCTCTAGCGAAAAAAGTCGGGGTAGCAAAAGTCTACCCTCATTTTTTGTTTATTTCTGACTGGTCTAGTCAATGGCTGTGAAGAGTACTTAGGGCACATCCTCATGCACACTGGGACCCACCCAGCCAACGGTCTATTAGTATTTCTTGTAGGCCTATACTTATCTTGTTTGAATGGACTTAATGATACCTTTTGTGACCCATGTCTTGTTGGGGTATTACGTTTCGAGGACTTAGTTGTGACAAGTGGGCAGTGATGTTTGAAAAGATCGGTGAATTGAGCCAGGAACTTATTATATAGACAAATCAGGTCAGAGTCCTTGTAAATAAAATCCCAGTCAATGATGGAAAGGGCGTTATTTAGGCCGTTTATCCTCCTTCCAAAACCTTTTCCTTTGATGCTGTTTGCATAAAGTACAGCTGATGTAGCTACTGAAAACTAATGAAATCCTGTTTCGCTTCCTGCCCCAAACCCTTTCATTTGAGTGCTGTTGCAAAGAGTAAAGCTTTATGTAGCTACTGAGAACTTATGAAATCGTTTCGCAAAATATCAGTCCTATATAGGAGCGGTGGTGATGGTGATTTGTGGGGTGAATTTTGCCGAAAGCCAGATTTCTGGTGGTAGATTTCCCAGTGAAAAAAGATTTGATTGTTTTGACTTCATGTTGAGGTGCCCACCACATAAACACCACCGCCACCAAACTACCACCGAATCCTCAGACTCTGGACTATCCTTTCACACCATCAAAATGAGATTTTGGTACCATTGGAGTTGTATTTTGGACTGGTTCTTTCCCGTTCCGATTTGCTACGGTGAAGTGTGTTTTGTTTTTTTATTGGTAACAAGAAAATAGTTAGATATTATTGTATAATACAACAAGGCCGCTTTCTTAAAATTGCAGACGATTCAACTGGACATCTGTTTGATTTTTTTTTGGATGTATTTAGTATTTTGGTGCATGGCCATTTCCTACGAAACAGAAAAACATAAGTTGAAATCGGGTGGGCACCTTTAAGATAATGCTCTAAAGAAATAATAAAGAAGTTTCTGTGGGGACGATTACGATAGAGGCGCTCAACACTGGTTTTCTGGATACTGCTGTCCAATAAAACATTCGAAAACCAACGTTCTTGGTAGTTGTTCACATACAACTGATCAAGTGCAAATTGGGAGAAAGAAATGGTATCATTCAAAACCTCCCGTCTCTTTAAAAGAGATAGCGCCATTGGTATAAGCTTACGCAAGTTCGGGAAGAATAACAATAATTTCTAAAAATACACCAATTGTTTTACCGAAGAAGGAAAAACAATGGCGATTTCCCAGTCGGCCATTTAGGGTAATTCCCAGCGATGGAACTCGGTAATGGAATTCAATATTTTATTTGGTAATAATATAGGCCTATGTTCGGTCGAAAACGTTAGTTGCGTCACAAATATTTGGCTTTCGAATGGTGAGAGTGATTAGTTTCAAAACAGAGCAGCCAGCTTGTCAAAAAATGGTAGTATTTTTTTTCTGATTTTTGAATATTTGCCAATTTAATAGTACTTAATGCAATACTAAATTCACATGAAAAGATATACGCCATTTGGTATACATGTTCAAGTTCCAGGCCAGTTGCTGTGCTTTGAACCCTGTTGAAGTTTTAATGGGGCATTACGTTTCGCAGAAGCATTCACAAGAGAATTGATTCGCCTTCGAGTGAGGGAAGAGGGAGAGAAAATTCAATCTTGAATCAGAAACCGATTTTACAAGACTGATACACATTTATTTAAGAGAGCTATGGAGGGAGTAAAAATCCGGGGGTCTCAACTTTTTTGGGTCGGTATGATGTCCCCCACCCGATTTCAAAACAATTTGGAGGCTCCGAATGGATTGAGGCCCCCCCAAAATTTTTGAGGCCCCTCCGGAATTAGGTTCCATCTTTCTTTCCTGAAAAAAGCTGCAATTTTCCTCAATTTCCAGCTACTTTTGTAGAATATGGCTTTGGACAAATGAAAGTATGGTCTCTGAACTGAAATGGTCCTAAAATGGGGGTCACTGGAACTGAACAAAAACGCCTGAAAAGAACGGTCTTATAGGCGGCCATACCCATACTAACTCCCAATGTGAGAGCCCGCCCCCCCCCCCCCCGGAGTAAAATCTATGTGCCAGAAAAGCGATTAGTTAACGTTGTGAAGCATGATCTATTTTACGCTGGAGATATTCAAAAGTCAAAAGGGGGTCATTTTAAGGAGGTAGGTCCACTTTTAATTTCCAAAACGCTCCACTGTTCGAGTTTCCGCCCCAAATCTGCGCACGGCCGGCCATGCTTGCTATTAACCGAGCTAAGGTGATGAGCATGCACTTGAAAAAGGGGGACAATATGTATGCCCTTACCTTCCATATTACAATTAATCATCGCTATTAGCATAATTTGAGGGAAAATCAACAGGTCTAAATCTTTCTATGTTTCCGCTATATACTACTAAAGGGTATAAGCCCTTCAAAACATAAAAGGTTTCCTGTGTTGTGACTCAGTAAATCGTTTATGTTTGGTAATTGATTTTAGATTCAGATTCAGATAAGTTTTATTAAGCATTTTCAAGTGGTCAGTCAGTACATTTCCTAATGATATAAGAATCTATTTAAAGATTTTAAGAAATAAATAATTCCTCTTAATAAAATTACAGAGTTTTGTAATGGCATGAACTCAAAGACAAAACCTCACTTGTCAAAGGACCTGCAGAACACGACAGAGCAAATATTTCTTTAATATGCAGCCATGTAAATAACATTCTCGACCTCTTTGGTGAATATAATGTAACTAAATTAATCAAGGGTTCGGAAATTCCCATTGGAGCTGGCTGCGAAATACATGAAGTTAAGCATAAGGCCGTTCTTTTCAATTGTTTAAGCCCCAGATCAGAGTGTTTACTTGGCGCTGTATCAACAAATGCATGGCAACCAAAAGAATGAAATCCCCCCGCGCTGGGGAATCCCGTCAGAATTGCGAAATGGAGGCTACATGCTCTGATTAAACAAACGATCAAGGCTGATCTCTTTTTACTCCAAATCGGAATTGTATGTTTTATCTCGTCCTTCGCAAATACATAATTTAAAAGGAAAACAAAGCTTGAACACGGTCTCGTTTTACAAATGCCCTGGGAATACCCTAGGAATGCCCTGTTTGGATTGCTAAAGGGTTTTATGTAGGCCTATACGGTACATGTTAAAATTCCTACCGCTATGGGATAGGGTATATATGGAGCTTTTATGGTTTTATTAACACACTAACAATGAAAAACTATGGTAATATGGGCTTCTCCGATTAATCATTTAAACTCTACACATTCCCTATATCTGTAAAGTATCATTGACCAACATCTTATTTTAAGGTCGATAACAAAAACTAAATTCGCGGTTCTCCCTCGGCTTTTCGCGCTAACTATATTCAAAGAAATATAAGCTGTAGGCCACTCCCTAATTTTTTTAAAAAACATTTCGTCATATACATACACACACATACCCACACACATCATACATACACACACACACATGCTTAAAAGAGCTAATTGTGGGAGTTCACTGAAACATCTTCTCTTAAAAGACACTTTTTTTTAGACATTTTTTTAGAAAATACACTTTTCAAAACTATATAAGGAAAGATGTCAAAACCTATATAGTTTTTTGGAGATTTTTCTCTTAAAAGACTTATTTTAGACTTTTTTAAAGATTTTTTTCAATTTTTTTTTTTTCATTTTTTTTTTTTCATTTTTTTTAGAGTTTTTCTCACTTTTCTTAGCCAATGGATTGCGCCCCGCAGGCCTCGAAGTTAAGCTAAACTAGAAAATCCCGTTTCTACTCTTTTACGGAATAAACCTCAATACGAGCTTACAGTTTAATCCGTTATAGGACAATTCGGTACCTGTACTCTAGTAAAATACTCCCACCCTGAAGGGAAAAATACACCCACAATGTACAAATACCTCCCACAAGGTCTCTTTATATACAGAAAAACTCACGCCCACAAGTAATCTCTAGTAATACATACATACGGACATACTACATACATACATCAAACATACATACATACATACATACATACATCATACAGCGTACATACATACATACATACATACATACATACATACATCCATACACACACACACCACCACACACATACACAATACACACTCAAACAGATTGCTAAGTGGTCCTGCCAGCTAAGGCGTATAATGTATACTTCCAAGATCCATAAACCACAAGATTGGACACTCCCCCTATTTTTGTTTAAGGAGTGTATGTTCATGGCAAGGGCGCTTCCTACGAAACAGAAAAACATAAGTTGAAATCGGGTGGGCACCTTTAAGATTATGCTAAAGAATTTTCTGTGGGGACGATTACGATAGCAGGCAAGCTCAACACTGGTTTTCTGTATACTTGCTTGTCCAATAAAACTTCGAAACGTTCTTGGTAGTTGTTCTACATACAACTGATCAAGTGCAAATTGGGAGAAATTGGTATCATCAAAAACCTCCCGTCTCTTTAAAAGAGATAGCGCCATTGGTATAAGCTAGCATTTGCGGAATAACATAATTTCTAAAAATACACCAATTTTACCGAAGAAAAACAAGGCGATTTCCCAGTCGGCCATTTAGGGTAATTCCCAGCGAGAACTCAGAATTTCATATTTTCTATTTTGGTAATAATATAGGCCTATGTTCGGTCGAAAACGTAGTGCGTCACAATATATTTTGGCTTCGAATGGTGAGAGTGATTAGTTTCAAACAGGAGCAGCACTTCTGAAAATGGTAAGTTTTCTGATTTTGAATATTTGCCAATTTAATAGTACTCAATGCAGATACTAAATTCACATGGAAAGATATAACAGCAATGTTTGTAAACATGTTCAAGTTCAAGGCCAGGTGTCTGTGCTTTGAAACACCTGTTGAAGTTTTAATGGGGCATTACGTTTCGCAGGAAGCAATTCACAAAGAGAAATTGATTCGCCCTGGAGGGAGGGAAGAGGGAGAGAAAATTCAATCTTGAATCAGAAACCGATTTACAAGAACTGATACTACATTTATTTTAGCTATGGAGGAGAGTAAAATCCCGGGGGTCTCAACTTTTTTGGGTCGGTATGTGTCACCCGGATTTCAAAAAATTGAGGCTCCGGAGATGATTTGAGGCCCCAAAAAATTTTGAGGCCCCTCCGGAACTAGGTTTCCAAATATTTCTGAAAATAAGCTGCAATTTTCCTCAATTTCCAGCTACTTTTGTAGAATATGGCTTTGGACATGAAAAGTAGGGTCTCTGGAACTGAAATGGTCCTAAAATGGGGGTCACTGGAACTGAAAAAGAGCCTGAAAAGAACGGTCTTATAGGCGGCACATACCCATACTACCTCCCAATGTGAGAGGCCCCCCCGGAGTAAAATCTATGTGCCAGAAAATGCTAATTAGTTACGTTTTGAAGCAGGATTTATTTTACGCTGTGAGATATTCAAAAAGTCAAAAAGGGGTCATTTTAAGGAGGTAGGTCCACTTTTACCAAAAAGCTCCACTTTTTCGAGGTTCCGCCCCAAATCCTGCGCACGGCCGGCCATGCTTGCTATTAACCGAGCTAAGGTATGAGCATGCACTTTGAAAAAGGGGGAAAAGTGTAGGCCTTACCTTCCATAATTACAATTATCATCGCTATTTAGCATATTTGAGGGTAAATAAAAAGGTCCTAATCTCTTCCTATGTTCCGCTATATACGCACTAAAGGGTATAAGCCCCTTCAACAAATAAATATGGTTTCTTGTGTTTGACTCAGTAAATCTTTTATGTTGGTGAGTGATTTTAGATTCAGATTCAGATAAGTTTTATTAGCATTTTCATTCAGTCAGTACATTTCATAATGATATATATGATATATTTAAAGATATTTAAGAAATAAATAATTACATCTTAAATAAAATGTACAGAGTTTTGTAATGGCATGAACTCAAAAGACAAAACCTCACTTGTCAAAGAACCTGCAGAACACGAGCAGCAAATAATTTCTTTAATATGCAGCCATGGAAAATAACATTGGTCGCCTTTGGTGAATATAATGTAACTAAATTAATCAAGGGTTCGGAAATTCCCATCGGAGCTGGATTGCGAAATACATTGAAGGTTAAGTTGAAGGCCAGTTCTTTTCATTGTTTACAGCCCCAGATCAGAGTGTTTACTTGGCTGCTGATCAACAAATGCATGGCAACCAAAAGAATTGGAAATCCCCGCTGGGGAATCCCCGTCAGAATTGCGAAATGGAGGCTACTTGCTCTGATATACGATCAAGGCGATCTCTTTTGTACTCCAAATGCGGAATTGTATCTTATTTCGTACTTCGGCAAAACATTATTTAAAAGGGAAAACAAATTAACACGGTCTCGTTTTACAAAATGCCCTTGGAATACCCCTAGGAAGCTCTAGGAAATTGCCTGTTTGGAATTGCTAAAGGGTTAGTTTATGTAGGCCTATACGATGTACATGTTAATTCCTACAGCTATGGGATATGGTATATTATGAGCTTTTATGGTTTATTAACACACTAACAATGAAAAACTATGGTAATATGGCTTCCGATTAACTCATTTAAACCTACACAATTGCCCTATATCTGTAGTATCAATTGACCAACATCTTATTTTAAGGTCGATAACAAATAAAACTAGAATTTCGCGGTTCTCGGCTTCCGCGCTCACTATATTCAAAGAATATAAGCTGTAGGCCACTCCATAATTTTTTTAAAAACATTTTAGTCATACATACATACATACACACATACACACATACATACACACACACATACATCCATACATACACACATACATACACACATACATATATACACACATACATACAAACATACATACATACATACATACATACATACATACATACATACATACATACATACATACATACATACATACATACATACATACATACACAAATACACACACACACACACGCACAACAGATTGCTAAGTGGTCCTGCCAGCTATGCTTTATAATGTATACTTCTTATACTTCTATCATTTCTGAATGATACATAACTAAATATAATATAGACATATCGTAGATTGCGGCTTTTAAAAGATCATACACGGTAGTCGTATTGACCACCATCTTGGATTTCTCCATTGTCATGATTGTTAACAAAAAAGAAATGCAAGATACGAGTTTCTAATGATGAAAGATATATCGCAATTATATATAATAATTTTTGTTTTAAATTTTGTCAGGTGCATGCTTGGTATGCTTATGTATCGAAACAAAGGGAAGGTGTGCGCGTGTTCCGTAGAATTGATTGATTTTCATTGAAAGCGAATACATTTTATGTAATACGTAGTTAAGTAGATATACCAACGTGTTGGCTTAGTGGTTAGAGCGTTCGCCTCACAGTCAGGAGGCGGCGGGTTCGAACTCTAGCCGCGTCATACCTACTGCCGGAATTTAACGAAAGGAGTAGGGGAGTTAACATGCGGAGCTATTAGAAAACTATCCCCCTACTGTAGCTTTTACTACGTTGGCATACGCGTGGCCTCGGGTTATGGAAACGGAGATACGCACCCCCCCTATGCGTCATTCGCCGCGGGAAGGACTTAACTTTCATATCTAATGACAATTTTGTTATTGAGAATGAAAAACGTGTTGTTTTCTTTGTCGTGTATTGATAAGCTTTAAAAAATAAGACAATTACAGAAAATATCCATTACAACTTATACTTCCTCAATAAGAAATTGCAGAAAAAGCAGCCAATAGTTGCCATTGTCAGGATCAGGTAAATAAAATAATTTGACACGCCTAATATATCAAAGGTATTTTGTTATCAGTAAAACATTTTTATATGGCAATCGATGGCAACTATTGTCCATTTGAGGACGACATTTGTTTATTATCCCATGACCGCATCTTTTATCTTTTGGCATGTTTGCTATTCACAGCTTTAAAATTTGTTTGTTTGTTTTGATGTTGAACATGTTGGATAATACCATTTTTTGCACTGTTAACATATTTTACAGATTTGAGAGGAGAAATGGAAAGGCCTATAAGAAGCCACGACCCGTGCCTTTGTGGGAATAGAATCCCAGAGAAATTTAGGTATTACATTAACAGCAGTGATGACTTTATTGGACAATATTGTACCGTCTGTCGCAAGGAGTGGCTGGAAAGTGATTACGTCTCAGACAATTCAAGCTTCGATACCCCAGATGCACCAATGAATGGCACAAAATACTTCTTTGTGCGCAATCCACCCGAGCTTGAAGAAATTAGAGCATTCCAAATTCAAAGTGCAAGAACTAAAATAGATTTAAAACATTTTGGTGAAGTCATTAAAGAAGGAGATCACATCGCGTGGCATAGAAAATTCGGCTATTGGCATCATGCCATTGTGTCCGGTATCAATCTTCGTGGTAACCAGATAAATGTAATAGAGTGGACGTGGAAAGACGGTCGCATTCAAATCGTCGAGGATAGCTTACCAGTAGAAGTAGACGAAGATCCTTGGTTCAACCATATGTATCGCCTGGACTACTCCGACGACATCACGAAGAAAAATGACAGAGAATTAGTTCTGGCAAGGGCTCGGTCCAGGATAAGTGACACTGGATATAGCTTCTTCTTTGATAACTGTGAAAGTTTGCAACCTATTGCAAAACAGGTTGTGAAAAGTCTCACCAACTGGCCTATCTGTTAGGGAAGATGATGGAACATCTGGTTGAAACTAGTGTTTCAACCGTAAAGGCTGCAGTGAAAGGAGGATGCAAGAAAGCGGTGTCAAATATTTTGAAGGCAGTGCCATCAGCTGCAGGAGAAGTAGTCCCTGCAGAAGTGACAGAGAAAATTCTGAAACTAGAAACAGCTCAGGCATACTGTGACTGGGTGGGTGTCGGCATTGTGATCCTTGTGGAAGGCGGATTCGTTATTTGGGATATGAGCAAGGCATATGTAGAAAGGAAAAACGGGAAAACATCAAGGAATGACTTCATGGAAGCAGCGATACGACGAGTGGTTGAAGGTGTATTTACTGCTGGTTTTGCTGCAGCGGCGGGGTTCTGCGTAGGCGGCATTGTAGGAGGCATCCTAGCGGGAATTTTTGCTGGTGCTGCTGGTAAGGTCATTGGCACATGGCTCGGAAGTTGCACAGGAAAGGCATTATCTTCTTTCTTCGTGGATGATAGAGCAGTAACCAAAATCGAGGATCTTAAACCTGGAGACCAAATTGTTCTTTGTGGTTGGTGCTTGCACCCAAGATGTCATGCCATCGTTGTTAATCACGACGGTGAAGATGTAATCACTGTTATCCGTAACACATATGAGAAGGGTGTAGTTGAGGAACGTTTGCGATTCAGTAAGATCACTCAAAATGATCAGCCGTTGTTCAGGGTCGAGTACAAGAAAGGCACGTTCTATGACCCAGAGAGGGTAATTCGCAATGCTAGGTCAAAGCTGGGAGAGAAGAACTATAATTTAGCTCTGTATAACTGTAAATCTTTTGCTAGAGAGTGCAAACAAATTCCAAATGCAAAATGAACAGTTACTGAGAATAATCAAAAGATCATTCAAACACATCAATAAAGTTAGTTTGGTAGTGATCTTCAAGACTTGCATTATTAAGACTTCATTTTTGAATACGGCATCCAAGCCTGGAATCCAGTATTGAAGAAAGACAGTTCATCGGAGGGCAACTAAATTAATTCCTGAAATAAGACACCTCAACAGAGAGACTGGAGAAGTTTGTTATAACCTTGCGCAGGAAGAGAGGCAACCTCATAAAATTGAAACATTGAAGATTCAGAGGACACACTCTGAAGTACACAAGATTTCTTTTCCCAAGGTTTTTGTCAACGAATGGAACAGACACCCATCTTACTTAATTAAAGTGAAAACGCCAATTCCTTCAAGTTAGAGCTTGACAAATACCGGAAAGATATGGGAGTTTCGAGGTCAATGCCTTTAGTTGCTTCCCATCAAACTGTAAGTGTGAATGTATAAGAGTAAAGCTTACTCGGGGAGCTTAAACGTAAAGGTGAATAGTTCTGGCTATATATAGGCCTACAACTGTTTGAACTAATATACTTAGTAGCGTTGAAAACAAGTGAGTTAGTGAGTGCATGCGACATTACGTTCACACACTTCCTTTCATACCTTTGGTCGATGATGGAGAAAAACTTCTCAGACGAAGCAGGAGATGGCAAAGTAAAGAGTCCAGGAGTGGTTGCGTCCACTTTAACTAAGCAGTCGGCAAGAGATTGAGTGAGGGAATTAAAAATATGAACAGAAAAGAGACGAACAAGAATGTTCAAGGTATTGTTGGTATCCTTCGGTCACAAGTTGGGTATGGAGTACTGCCCTGAGAGATGGAGGTTGTGGAAGAATATCTTTTTGTGTGGCTGTAAAGTATTGATCTGCATATATACGACAGCAGTACTGGCAAACAAAGATGTCTGAGGAGTGTCTGTTTTGCTTTTGTCGACTGGCCGATCTTCTAGCTCTCTCTGCGTCACATGTGTCTGACTACAATCTCACCACTTTCCAGTCCTTGAGAGACAAGTTGTTTTCACAGGGAATTGTTGTCTGCAGAGGATTCCTATATGAGCGCAGATTATGAAAATACATATGGACATATGGAATGAAGAATGTTTTCACCAGACAAGTAGCTCCACGGGCGTGGATTTAATCGGTAGGTAAGGATTCACAATGGCCCTCAAACTATGGGAAACTTATGAAGTGAAGAAGGCTTTTGGCAGACAAGTTCCGGGATTTTGAGATGACACGACAAGCAAATCACTGGACAAAAACTAAGTTACCGACTGGTTAAAGTCAGAGCTGTGTGCGCCACGCAGTGCAGCTGATTTCCAAGATTGGTTTGTCTAATGAAATGTAGAGAGTGAGGCAATTGTGGCTTTCAGGAGCTTTGTGAATATTTCTGTGAAACAAGCCAAGAACATTTGAAAGAAAGTAGTTGTTTTGTGCTGCAAAAGGGTCATATTGTATGTTACCTTGTAGTATTTTAATTGGTGTCGCACAACTTAATCCAGTTTGCAATAGAACTGATAAAATGGTAACACATTCGAATGTTCGAGACAATACCAGGAAGGTGATATTCAAGAAAAATTGCAAGAGCTACATATGAGTGAAGACAAAGGACTGGCCCAATCATCAAGTCATCCACCAAATCCTTTGCAGATGATCTCCCTCTGATTGCAAAGAATCCAAAAGATTATCAAAAGCTGTCAATGACTTCATGAGGTGGACTCGAACCATGAAATCAAGGTCAACAAGATGTGGATTATATATGCTATGAAGAGATTTATCCTCAACAAGATGCAAACTTGGAAAGACAAGCGAGACACAAAACCTCATTATGCGGCATAAAACCCAAAGTTGACTCTAGATGGTAAAGAAATCGCTCGTAGCCAGCCAATGTGATTCAAAGACCTGAAAAACGTTGTTATCAGACAATCTGTAAAACAAATTTAAAAGATGATGTGATGACAAGAGATCAAAGTCGCTCAGTTGGATAATGAAGATGTGGATTGACAATAAGCAATCATATAAAATTGGCTTGGGATCTGGAGAGTTCACCATCGTAATACCTAAATCCACAACAGTTGAGAAATCAGATTTTTATTTTTTTTTAGTGGCATACACCAAATACCTGAAGAACTGGACTGGGAGTCAGTTGATGCACCACCGACAGTATCTTATACAGAAGGAAGAGACATGGACTGCATCTCAAGAGGCTTACTACTTCTGTGAAATGCTTGCAAGTTACCAAGCATTACCTCATCAAGCACTCCATAGATGGACTCATTCAGGCTCTAGACTGTCTCCAGACATATGCCAGAGAAAGACAAAATAGTCAAGGTGGAATGGGGTCAGAGAACTGGAGGGTATAAACATGGCAGCAATCATGTTCAAATTAAAGCTAGTATTGTATGAATATTTTATAAACGATATAATTATACACACACACAATGCGTCAAACATCTATTTAATATGATCAAATACGTCTGTAAATAGCTAAATGCACCAAATATGTTTGTAAATAGTTTATGCACATATTTGTATAATAATGTTTGATTTTGTATAGAATAAACAGAGCTTTAAACAAATATCCACTCAGATGATGTTCAGAATTACATGATCAGTTTACTCTATTTTACAAGATTATATCATACTGATGTTGAGACAAGAAGTTATGTGTATTCGAAGATGATTTAAAATTTGCATAGCAACAAATTAAATTCCGATTGTGGTGGAAATTCCTCCTCAATAATCATGTTATGCCATTTAGAATGAAATATTAGTTTCTTGTAGCACTGTCCTTTGAAAAGTGAGGAGGAACTAGTTGGAGGGGGTAAAGGCAGTTTTTAAGATATTTATTTTGATAGTTTTCACTAAATTAACCTCAATATTATATTCCATACATCTTCGATGGTCAGAGTGCCAAGACCAAAACCAAAAGTTAACTTCTGAAGATAGTAAATAACTAAAAGCTGGGCTGAAAACTTGCTGTATATGGCCTTATTACAAAGGCAAGAGTTCTTAATTTTTACTATATGTGCTATTTTATCCATTTTCAGTTTGTCATATTTGAAATTTGAGAACAAAGTGGAAAGTTTAATATTTGCATTTATTACCAGTGAACAGAATCGGATCAAAATTTCACTGAAGGTAGAAAAAGCAAACATGAAACAAAACAAACCAAAAATGGATACTCTCCAAAGAGAATTAAAAATTGCCATTTTATAAACAACATAATAATACACACATATTAAATCAAACACCTATGTAATAGAAATAAGTTATATTTGTAAACAGCTGACGTACATATTTTATAATGATGTTTGACAATTTAAAACAAATATCCATTCAGATAATATTTAGCATGATAGAATCAGTTCACTCTATTTTACAAGATTATCGTATACCGTATACTGATGTCAGGATTAGAAGTTAGGCATCAGATCTGCATATGAACAATTTCAATTCTGATTGTGATGGGAACTCTTCGATAATCATGTTGTGCCACTTGCAATGAATTATTAGTTTCTTCTAGAGCACTGCCCTTTGAAAAGTGAGGAGTTTTATTTGATTTTTTACAAAAGTTTTTACTAAATTTGCACTCATATATTCCGTACATTCTTCTATGGTCAGATGCCAAGACCAAAAGCTATCTTCTGAAGATAGTAAATAACTAAAAGGCTGAAAACTTGCTGTATATGGCTATAAAATGCAAGTTCTTAATCTGTACTGTATGTGCTATTTTAGCCACTTTCAGTTTGGCAATATTCAAACTTTGAGAAAAAAGTGGAATTTTGAATAATTGCCTGTTTTAACCAGTGAAGCATATATGGGGCAAACATTTCTGGCTCAAAATGGTAATAACCTGAGTCCGTTCCCAAAACTCAGTCGTAAATCTACGTGCATACTATGTCATGCCTGAGTGGAATAATTTGTCCAAAGCACACTGTAGCTGGTATGAAAAGGTCTGTTATGTAGGACATACGCATGATGTAGTATAGGGTTACGCACAAGTTTGGGGAATGGACCTGTGGTATTTCAAAATATGACTGCTACAAATTTGTAAATGTCTTCATAACCACTTAGTCTTCAAAATGTTGTTCCTATAATCTTTATTATAAGATAGTTGATTTGAAATGTAAACCTGTACAAATAAATATCACAAAGGAGAAAACCAAGAATTGTTTCCTGTGATATATTATTAAAGCAATGGTACATGGTTTGGGGCTATTCTATCAAACCATAAGCTGAGATCACCAGATTTTCAGTTTGTTGCACCCAATTGGTGATTAATTTTCCTATATATCACCTTGAATGGGGTCTTCTTATGACTAGGATTAGGTTTTCCACCCCCCCCAAAAGCTACATGTTATAATTCCATTATAGAAAGTTCATCCAGGACTTAAAAAAAAACCCAAGTTTTTACCTTCCTGATGTGGACCTAAACATCTCGGCATCCAAGAATTTAATGCCACTGCCAGGAGGAATGTTTTGTTAAATGAACTCAAATTGGCAAATTGTTGGGATAAGAATGCGAGTGATATTTTGGGAGCCGGTGTAAAAGTATATATAGTCCGCCGGGAGCTATAGTCCGGGCTCCATAGATGACAACAGAATAAAGTGTGAAACTAATGTTGCGTGAAGAGTCAACTGAATCGAGAGCCCTATTCTTGACCATTTTAGGTGGACTACGAGTCTGGCTGACTATAAAACTTCTAAACCGGTGTAAAAGGAGATATGGTCCGCCCGGAGCCACAGTCCGGGCTCCATAGATGACAATGGAATAAATTGTGAAACTAATGTTGCGTGAAGTGTCAACTGAATTGAGTGCCCTATTCACTGTTGTAGGAGGACTATGAGTCCGCATTGCCGCAGGACCATATTCTCCTTTGCCACACCAAAATTAATTTATGGCATTTATATCTTGCGCACAGTCGTTAGTCAGATGGCATTGAATATATATAAGGGAACATTAATCGGGTAAGAAAAGTTACCCATCTTTTTGACATTATGAAAACAACTTTCTAAGTATACCCAAAATCATTTCCAGACTGAATCATAAATGGTCTCAAAGGGGAAAGAACAAATCCTGTTCAACTTATTACACAAAAGCACAGATAAAATGGATTTCACATATCTCCATGTGTCCTAAAAAATGGGGGGAGAGTCTGATTTGTGCCCCCTGAGGTAAAGCTTTCCATCAAAATATCAAGAGTTTTTATGCAGTTTTTTGTTTCTAAATGATATCAGATGGCCACAGGTTTTATAACAGTTTTCTATGCAAGGTACGTTCATGACCCTTGCAAAATCACCAAATAACCACACCATTATGTACAAGGTTATTCAATTAACTTATGATGTCACAGCAATCATATTGCAAATATTTGTATTTTAAATGAGTAGAAGCAAGTTAAGCAATTCGAGTCTACCAAATTTATAAGTATTGTATTAGATGTTTATTACGGGAAATCCAAAGAGGTGGTCCACAGCTGTTTGAAGTCTTGTTATTATAACAAAACGAGAAATTAAAACAAAAAAATATCAATGGCGCACCTTGCCAACTAATATGGTGTGTAGTTATTTCACTCACTACATTCCTGTGTAAATTTGATGACATTTATGCCGGGCAAGTATGATTTGTCATAAAAAATCTAGTTTTGACATGTCTTCGATTGGATATGGAACATAAATAGAGGGAGCTATAACATACAAATTAGACCTTTGTAGGTTCTATATGGCAAGACTTCCCGCAATGGATGTTCGGATGTTTGCCGGGATAATAGTCTTGCATGTCCCACTGTATAGTTGTCAAAATTGTGTTCCACCATTGCATTGCTAAAATTGCTCTAAAATAAAGGAGACGGAGTTGCATGGGGTATCATCAAACAGCTGTGTGGTAACCCTCTCCTTTGGGTATGTTGCTGCAAAAAAATGCCCCAGGTAGATCGGAGTTTAAAACGGTCAAAAGAACAACATGCATGTGCTAGAATAATTTTTGAAATTCACTCATGCTCATTCCCGAAGCAATCCTTCATATCAATTCAACATGTGGTCTGAAAAACTGGGTTGGTTTGGAGGTTTTGCGTCTTTTTCAGGCCGTCTATCTCAGCCATTTTGGCATGCTTTTTACAAGCGAGGTGTTTTAAATAAAAAGAGCAAGACCTAAGCAACAAAATGTATATTTGAAAAACTTTCAAAATTATGGGGAATTTGGCAAAACTGATCAAAAACATTGCCAAATACTTTGTGCTAAACTGATATCCAAATACATGTATGTCATGAAATCCAATGAAAGTAGGCCCTCTGTTCATGCAATAGTATTTATTATATTATGATGATCAATTTTCTTGTACATGGCTTACCGAGCAAAAAGCCCTTAGGGTGGTCTATTGGTAGTCCTTAGCAATGTATTGTATAATTACAAGACGGCGCCAGCCGTCTTGTTTTGTTTTTGATGCGTTCTTTTCTTCTTTCTTTA
>JAMKCH010085932.1:0-100666 GCA_023653785.1 Ophioderma brevispina
AGCGCATCGGATTTCCCCTGATTGTACATGCACGACCAATGCAGTAATTGGTTGGAATTAGATCACACGACACACAAAACAAAAAACACTATGCATGGTGCCGGGTGGTGTGACGTCGTAATTAGCACACGCGCCTTGCTTTGTGGTGGTTAAGGATCTTTGGATTGTGCATCGCAATGGAGTAGCGGTGCCCGGAGGCAAACTAGACTGTGTCTAAATATGTGAGTGTCCGGTAAAGTCGTGTTCGTGCAGGGTTACCAGACAAGTTTCACAATGGGGAAACATTTGGTAAACACATTTTGGATCATTCTTTGCATAAAACAGGACTACACAACATCAAACAGGCTGCATAAACATCACACACATGTAAACTGGTGAAAAAGGCTCGTTGGACAACAAAGCACTGTGATAACAATGTCAAAATACGAAGCTAAACTCTACAGCTCCCAATTCAACATCTCACAGACATTGAACACGACTGGCTAGATATCTTTAAAATTAGACCCAATTCACTCTACACCTATGACAGAACTCCACCTGGTAGCAATCTTCCACTTAACTTGGACACATTATTAACCCCTAAGACACTCATCCTTTGTTTCTTAAATAAATCACATGGATGTTCTTTCCTCAACTGGCTTCACAAATTTTCTATTGGTGCTAAAGTTTTGTCAATTTTGGGTTAAAAGATATCCGTAACTGTTTATTTTTTTCCGGTGCCGAGGAAGCTTACCATGAACTTATGATGAAGGAATCAAAACTCACTCCATTCACATCAGGAGGAAATGGAAGAGGTCGATTTGATTCATGACGGACATTACGTTTGAGAAGAAAGAAGAGGTCATCCGAGACAGCTGGTTAGATGATATTGACTGGGTCAAAGTCAAGGAGTTAGAAAAGAGCAAAAGACTGTCTGAAGCATGGACGAAAGCAAATGAGAAGCATCACGACCGAGAAAATGAAATAGTGAAAGAAATCTTAGCATTCTCAAAACGGCGCGACAATCACCAAAAGGAGGAAGAAGACTTGGTGGGAAGAAATCCACCCCAGGAAACAGGAGAAAATGGGGACCTAAGAAAGGCAAGGAGGAGGAGGGAAGTGAGGGGGAGTAGTGAAGAAAACAAGAAGAAATGCTCAAATTGACTGGACTTGTGGATGAAATGGTCAAAAAAAAAAAGGGAATTATGAGGCTTATCAGTATAATTATGAGAGGATAAGCCACCAATTGAAGGCAGGAAGAGGAAAAGAAGAAGCAAAGAGAAGACGAGCGGGGGGTGTGGCGGGGCTGTGAAATGTTTGCAGAAGATGTGGATGAGACGAAGCTTTACAGTAGCAGTAACACAAGTGCAGGTGAGGCCATGTTGTTGCGATAGTAGTCGTGTTAATATTTTAGACATAATTGTCGAGCATAACAGCGGCTCAGAAGGACCTTTCCCAAGAAAAAAAAAACCTTTCGCCTATAAATTCGTTTTCCGTGCCACCGGGAACCTTCTCATAGACCTAAACATACTCATAGTCCGCACAACAAACGCCCCCTGTACATTATCGAGAGCTTCGCTTAAGTTAGCGGTTCAATTCTAACGTATAGAGTGAGATCAAGAAATGATTCTAGATTGCTATGCCTCTTTGGGTAAAAGTATTTGCAATTTTTATTTCTTCAGAATTTCTTGAAACCAGCCAGAAAAGCTTAGTATCAACTGTAGGGCATTTAGACCGTATAATTGAGCGAACAGGAAGTTATTGGAGGCCCCCTAACTCCGCCAGCGGCATGAATTAAAACAAACGACGCGTAATAGAGACTATTTATATGATGATACGTCACCAACAGGGTATAAGCTCTGTTTTTACAAATTCACTCGTACTTTCGTAATACTTTCAACCGCATATTTCCCTACTTCTAAAGATTAAATTTCTAGTACTTAAGTTTCAGTGGATATATTCAGCATTTTTTACTTATCTTATGACTGTTTGTGGGTTCTTGGTAAGATTGACCAAGAATTGCGGTATCTTGGGCAGGTAACCGGGACGGTAACTGAGTCTAGGATTGAAATTGAGACTGAGTCTATGCAAAGGAATACTGATGTGTCGGGCGAGGAACGGGGCTAGGAATTCGGACTGGCATCATTGCATGTTTATTTTCTTTTGGACTTGGCAATTTCCAAATTCCTGTGCAGTGCTTAACATTGAGTTTGTGTACCGTTCGTGACCGTGTTCGACGTATAGCTGTCATATCTTGTTGATACACGTGGA
Organism: Ophioderma brevispina; assembly: GCA_023653785.1. Lineage (NCBI taxonomy): Eukaryota > Metazoa > Echinodermata > Ophiuroidea > Amphilepidida > Ophiodermatidae > Ophioderma > Ophioderma brevispina. Next base: position 2,251 of record JAMKCH010085932.1, read on the forward strand.
CCGATGTTTACCTTCTCCCGGCGAAAGAAAGAAATGGAGTCACATACCCACTTACCCGTCGATAATATGTTCGCAAATTCGCAAAGGGATTATGGGCTAGCTTCCGACTGCTGTTGTCTATCATTGGAAAGAGCTATCTTTTAAAAAGATGCAAGGGGTTGAATTTCAGGTGAAATGATGATGATGCAAGAGTTGTTTTGCACAATATCGGGCGGATCAAGGATTTTAAATCGTCAAAATTACCAGGGGGGGCTGAAAGGCTAATTTTGTCCAAAATGGCTGATGTTGCAAGATTTTGCAGAATACCGGGAGGCGTGTGGCCCCCTCCCCCCCTCCCTAGCCCGCTCTGCTAACTAGTTTGCCTAGGCAAAAATGTAATAAAAAGAATGGGGTTCATCACAATTTGCATATTTTTATAAAAAAAATGTGTTTTTTTTTTTTTTTTAATTACATTAAAAATAATTCAAATTAAATAACTTGCATCTGCTGAACCTAAATGCGATAGGCAATGAAACCCCTCAGTTTTTTAACCCCCCCCTGGCCTTAAAACGCTTAAGTGAACCCAAGGGGGGGGGGCCCGAGGGACCCTCAAAATTGTTTTCTACTTGGTCACGCCTGGCCGCGTTCGCGTGGGATTGTTGCGCCGAAATTTTTTGTAAATGGTCTGACTTTTAATGCACTTCTTTTGATACGCAAAATTTAAAATCGCCCAGCGTTAATGATTAATTAGTGCGGGGTCCATGGAACCCCCCTCCCCTTGGCAACTAATTGGAAGTCAACTGAGAAATAAAAAAAAATCATAACCAAAGTAAATTTTTTTTTTGCTGTAACATATTACGTACACAATTAATAGTAACATTAAAAATAATTTAACCCTTTATGTGCTGAAAACAAACAATTTCAGTGTGGACGTTGCTAAACCTTTACAGTACAAATCTATGGGAAAATGACGAGTATTGTTTGTCACACCCGTTAAAAATACAGTAATTCCTAAAACTCCAGTTTTTTGTTAAATTATGTAACTTTGGGTTTCTAGAGTATATATCAACTAAAATTAAGTTTTTCAAAAGTTTTTATTTCTTTATTTATTTATTCGACATATTTATTAGAGGGAGCCCAAGATCGTGACTAAAAACGAAGCACTGCTTTCCACAAGGGCCCTCTCAGCAATATAAAATACAATCAAGATAAATGTTGATGTAAGCGCAAGCTCATTTGAATTTATCTGTCTTTTTGCCATTTTTCGCTGTTTTGAAAACAATGTTTTTGCCCCTAATTTGCAGGGGCCCAAATAATCAAATTTCATTTTTTTAATTGTGATTTGGGGTTGTCTTATTCCCTTTCACCTTTGGTATAAATTTCGTACAAAAAATATTCCCAGCAGGGCCCAATTCCCTTTGGTCAAACATTCTAGATGTGCACCGCAGGCAACGTCCTGGATTTTTGTTCGCTTAAAGTGTGTGGGAGACATTGATGAGATATGAAAATCCTGACATTTGAGCGTCATAGTCCCTTTCTTTTTTTCCGCTAGAGCAATTGGAAATTTAGGAAGGGGCACCCTCAAAAGGCCACCCACTTTGAAAGACTATATTGAGAGGGTCCCCGATTAGTAGTAAAGGGAGCCCTCCACAACTTTGAACCACTATCTATTGTAATATTTGCTGTAGAATTCAAATCTGTCATCAGGAAGTTCATAGCGTGTTACTTTTTTAGAGTTAATGAGCCTAAAATATGGCGTCTTTGTTCATTCGGGCCAAGCTTGGGGGGGTCTAACTCCAAAATTAGAGAACATTTTATTGTCCCATCTTTTGGTCAATCAGAGTTACATAGTAGAACTTTAAAACCAATACAAGTATAGAACAACATTAGAAAGTAATTAAGTGAGTCCAGCGCCTTGAAAATGGCAATTGTACTTTTTTGACACATTTTGACCCCCCTGAAAACCACTGTTGACATTCGACAACCACCCCTCTACTTTCAGATATTGTTTGAAGATATATCATTAACAAGTTTTCCTGAAAGAACTAGCTTGGTGTGTCTTTATTTTTTCTCACAACAAAATACACACGTGAAGTTACCACAACAAAGGAATATGTTACCCAGGGTCATTGTACATGCACAGTGGTATATCCCATATACATTCCTAGGGGATCTCAGCAAAAGTGTCCCTTGTGCTGAAAACCATAAAACATCAAAACACCAAGCTGGTTCTTCAAGAAAGTTCTTTGATGATGTAATCTTCAACATATCTGAAGTAGAGGGGTGATGTCGAATGTCAAATTGATTTTCAGGGGCCAATAATGTCAAAATGCAAATTAGGAGTTTTCATTAGGCTGTAACGCACTTATAATTACCTATGTACTTATTATTGTACGGGTAGAAATCCTGCGTGTGACTCAGATAAACAGAAAATCAACATTAAAATACTGTTGCTTTACGGATTTCTGACCCCCTCAAACTTGGTCCCAGATGAAAGATATTGCATTTTGTTAACACCCAATACTTTAAAAGTAAGGAGCTATCACATTTTTTTGAGCCAATTTAAATTCTACACCAAAAAAAACTCGCAGATAGTGATTTACCAAGTTGGGGGGGGGGGAGGGTGACATTACAAGTTTATGGCCCCCTCAAATTGTCTTTTGCACGCACAGTATTTTTGATGGTGACTCCCCTAACTTTCTGAATGCTCCTGTGGGAAAACGCAAGCGGTATGAGGGGGGTGGGATTGCTCGAAGGAATGTTCGAGGTGTCCATTTCTCCTCAATATCTAATCATCACCAAAAAAGACAAAATCCATGACATGCTGCGGTGTCACATCTCGAGTGTTGACATTGAATAGCCCCTCAGGAAAGTGTTTTCCTCCTTGGTTGGGCACCACGGGAATGAAAAACCCCTTGGTCACTTAAAGGTGCAACGCGATATTTTGGGGGCACATATATTTGTGTCTATGTAGTATTTTCATATAGATAAACCTTCATAGATTTCTTAACCTTGTCTTTTGGTTACAGAAATGCCTTGAAAGTGAAAACAAAGCGATTTTCAGTTGCTGAATTTCAATATAAAACATAGGCTGAATGTTAGTTTTGCTCCTATACAAAAATAGAAATTTCACAATTTTTGTACCAAGGAAATATTTTTTCAATCCTAATCCTTTATCATGGGGACATTTTTGATAAAAATCTTTACCATTAGTGCAAAATCATAATTTCCATATTTTTAGGGCCACTTGTGTGAAATCTCTCGTTGCACCTTTGTGTTAAAAAGCCCGGGGATGTTGGCAACAGCAGATACCTTCCTTGTGTGCGACATGTCTGTGTTTGGGCCATTGCAACCCACATGATCAGAAGAACCACTGAGCCATGGTTCATATGTGGTAGGTACTACCATGTTTTGCCAAAAATTTCTCAGCCCAATTCGTTCGGGTGGGGATTGCGCAAAAGTCGCCCAAAACCGCCGCACAGTCGCCCAAATTAAAAGTGCTCAAAATTGACCTGGGACGGTGAGGGTCCAAACCGTCAATTTTGATTTTAATATCTTTTTGGACTCGATCTCAAATCATCTTTTAGTAACCAAAAAAAAAAAAGCATACTGCATCATTATAAACATCATTGCATTAAATATATTGCCAAATATTACAGTGTCTTAATTTTTTAGAACTTATGTTTAAAGTCCAGAAAAGAGTAGCTATAAATACGTACGCTAGGGTTTGTCTTGAACTATATACAACTAAAAAACGCAAAAATTAAAAAAAAAAAAAATATATCAATTTAAATGGATATAAAACAAATTTTAAAATTTACAGAGAACTAAGAGAATTTATAACGACCTAGCCTAAAACAGATCTATTCAAATGCTTCTTCATTTGCAAATAAAATTACAAAATTAAAATCAAAATCATTCAGTTTCACATAATAAATGAACCTGTACAATCGGCTTTAAGAATGATACAAGTGTACATTTATGACAAATTTTACAATTATATATCGAAATACATAAATTTACATTAAAATTGTACAGAGAAACGGAGACATGTATAACTTGCTTTTATAAATAAACATTACAAAAATAAAAAAGTGGGGGGGGGCACTGACCTTGGAAAATGTATAACTTTGCTAAATAAACATTGACAAAAATGAAAGTATAACAATTGATACAATCTTCTTTAAGGACATGTAAAATTTACAATTATACATCGAAATAATCGAAATACATAAATTAAACATTTAAAACTGTACAGATAAACTGATAGATTTGTGTAACTTTGCGGGGAGGAAATATTTTAACGCACATATTTTATATAGGCCTAACATATCATATAATTCAATGAGTTTTATTTGCTAAATAAACATTACAATAAAAATAACAACTAGACAATCTTCCTTAATGAATTTTAATAACTCATTTCACAACAATTAAACATCGAATACTGAAATATTACATAAATTTTAGTATATATAGAGAAACAAGGAGAAATGTAAATGTCAACTAATACTTTATATAGGCCTAAATAATTCAATGAGTTTTTTCTTTTCTGAATACCCATTACAAAAATAAAATATTACAACTAACAATCTTCTTTAATGAATTATAAAATTACATATTTTTTTTTTTTTTTAACATAAATTTTAATAAGTTTAAAAACTGTGAGAAAATGTAATGTAAATATATTTTATATAGGTCTAAATAATTCAATGAGTTTTTCTTTGCTAAATAAATATATTGAACAAAATAAAATCAGTTTTTCAATAAATGAACACCTTTGAGGCCTAGATTAAGAGTACCTTAACTCCCTTTTACTCCACGTGATCGTAGAAATGCTTGAGTGATCACTCTTTGATGTTGGCGTGAGAAATTTTACCTCGCGGATGTGAAGATTGATTCTAAACTTGCCTTTTCAGAAGATGCTTCACACTCCACCAGCAGCTACCAGCTTAAGCCCTTTTAGGACATTTCATTTCTATACGCTTTAATACCTGCTGTGCAAGTTAAGTACTTAGGCGCTAATCTGTTTTTACTGATGTCTTACAGAGCTGCTCACTCCAATAATTTTTCTTTCGTTGTATTGCAGTGCCATTGACTGACAGAGGCTTTTGTCTCCGTCATACCCGGCTGCCACACTTACCCACGGGGTATCGACGGGAAGTGTCGTTAATTGATCTCAAGTTTGGGTTTTCTATGTGTTATTTATATAGTAACCTCTAAGCCAAACCACAATTCTCTCCATTTTGTGCTACCTTCCTTACCAAGTCGCAGAGAATAAATAGATATTCGCGGACAGAAAAGTGAAAATAGCCCAAAAGTCTCGAATTCGCGGTGGGGCCCTTTGCGGGTCGCGGCGGGGCGAGTAGCGAAAATCGCCAATGGGCTACAATCGCGGGTTTGGCCACACTGGGTCACCTTGTGGTTAGAGGTCATGTGGACCGTTTAAAGGGGCATCCTTTGAAACATTGATTGTTTGCCCCACCACAAATCAAATGCTGAGCCTGAATATTTAATCATTGATTGACATTTTTTCAAATTTTTATGTAATTAGATAAGGTACTCCAACAGACCATTCGCGAATATAAGGGTCGTCTAGAGATGTGTTGAGCTTACTAGTTTTCCGGACGCATGTCGCTCCGCAATGCGAGACATTCAGAACTAGCAAGTGAACTATCTCTAGACGACCATTCATTTTCGGCGAATGTGTTTGTTTGGAAACCTTTAGCTTACATAACGTCGAGCAAAGGATTAATGGAATTTTATCCAATTATTCGGCACCATTTTGGGTACAAATTGGGGTTTCAATATTTTAATTTTAAAGAACATAGGCCTAACTTTTTAATTTAAAAAAACCACCCTATGCCCTTCCTAATTCGCATGTGTACGCATCTATTACCACTAGATAATCGAAGGGGTAATCTACCAGAGGTAAATATTCGATCTTTGGGCATTCAGCTGGATGTAGTGTGTACTCACCCATTGAACACTAGAACCCATAGAGGAAATCTGTGTTTCGGCTTAACTGTCGTCTTTGGGGTCAACAATACACTCACCAAGACAAACGGAATGTGGTCCAGGTGCAAAGCAGCTGACTGTACAGTCCCCAATTTCCTTTACCCTCGTTCAGATAAGAATATAATTCAGAATACACCATCACTGACACAACAGAATTTATATCATTAAATGAGTGGACTCGTGAAAAGCTTTAAGATTTTGGTTAATGTGGATTGCTTCTCGGCCTTTAGGCTGAAATTATGTGCACGTTTTTGTTAACTACACGCTACCCATTGCACATCCTGGGTGAAATTTGTGGGAAGCTTTCCGGCCGCCGCTGAGCACACTATCTCCTGGTGCTCTGCATCGGTATGCCATAAGACCTTCTGGTCATTATTTTCATTTATCGAAGGTCTGATGACCAATCACAATGTCCTTTGTGACAGAGTTGGAGCGTCTTAGGGAGCCCAACTCTGTCATTTTGCTGTAGGTATGGTTTATTTGTAATTAACGGGCGATTTTGGGATTATTTTAAAGTATAATTTTTTGTTGAATTGTTTTTTTTAAATGTCAATTTGTCATGGGAATTACAAAAATAAAAAAATAATGCAGTACTCGTTCTTTTGTGCAAAGAAGTCCACTATAATTGGTATTCCCTTACATTAATTCTAACTTTGATTCCAGAGTATTAACAGTATTATAAATGTGGAATTAATCTTTTTACTGTAGTGACCCATTGACATATCATTCCTATACGGCACAAAGCGACACCATAGCTTATGTATTTCAAATACAATCCTGCTTACGACACCCATGGATTAACCGTACGCTGTGGCATTCAGCCTGACAGACTTTTATGTTTGTCTCGCAAATAACTCCCTTAATTACAGGGAGTTGTTGCGAACATGGCAGGTGTCCATAATGCGATTATAATTTAAATAATCCCTTCCCCCAGACAATGGTAGACAGTGTTTCTACACCAATTCCTATAGTATGGTTCTTTTGTTATACATGACCATTATTTTTTGCGGAAGTGTCATCTAGCAAGCTAGATGACACTTCCGCAAAAATAATGGTCATGTATGACAAAAGACGGATGATGATGAATGGGAAGAGGGCTAGACGTTATACAAAGATAATGCCTATAATTTGGTGCATAATTCTGCCAGCATGTTAATTACCTCTGGTAACCTTTATGGTGTAATACTGATAACTAGAAAGTTTATTTCAAATTTAGGGAAATTTTAAATTTGTGTCCCTGCAATTGATAGGGTTAAGTGCGACGCAGCTGTAGCCTATACATCAAAAAGCACCTTTAGAATGTTAGAACACATTGCAAAAGTTTTGATGACATGATATTAATGGTTAGAGAGTGGCAACAGTTACTAGCAAATAGTGGGGTTTTTTTGTTCATCAGATTTTACTCTACATCGTTACACCTTCATCTACTTTATTATGCAAACAATTTCTTATCTTTTTAAATCCATCAGACACCAAAGATGCCACCACCTTGGATCCCGATACCATATATTGGGAGTACAAATGGGAGAATAAGGACGATGCTGAACTCTATGGACCATACGACAGCAAGCAAATGCTGGAATGGCAGGAACAAAATTATTTTGCAGATGGTGTTTGGTGTAGGAAAGTTGGCCAGGACAATTTCTTTAACTCAAAGAGACTTGATTTTGATCTCTATGTATGATTCCAAGCAATTTTGCAATTTGATTATTATGTGATTTTGAATGGGCTCTCTCTCATGGTTACATGTAGAAAGACTTGAAAACTTGAAAATATGGTAGCTAAATTAACATTATTTGGCCAAAAAATGTGTGATATTAACATCATGTTTTCTATCACGCTATTACAATCTGCAATCTGAGGGTTCTCATGTATTTATGTTTGCTGTACAATGTAGGTATGGTTATTGTTATCTATAGCAAACACAGCTGTTTAAAAGTCTCATTTATTATGACAAAACCAGAATAAAACAAAAAATATCAACAGCGACACAGTTTTGACAACTGATTGGGATTATTTATTCCACTTACTATCATCCTGTGTAAATCCTGTGTATTACACAATTTCATTATGGTCAGGTCAGGTTTCCCTTTAGGGCCTGCTATCCTGGTAACCAATACTACCTGTCCCAGCTAAACAGTCACCCCCATCAGGTTCCAAGGAAATATGATAAGGAGGGTAGCTGGTTACCCTGATAGAACTAAAAAGAAGATCTACCTACAAGGGCGTAGGCTCTGGAGAGATAATGGTGGCCATCCATCACATTGACGTAATGGGGAGCATCCAGTCAATTATCTTTTGCTCCAATAAATCCTCACACAGTAATATTGCTCTAGGTGTGAGGTGAATCTGGCCACCCTCGTTAGCGTCGAAAAACTGGATTTAAAACTTTGGTTTTACTACTACTTCATTCCAGGCAAATGTGATTTTCCTTAAAAATAGAGGGTGCTATAACATACAAATCATGACTTTTGTAGGTCTATATGGCAAGATTCCCTCAATGAATTTTTCTGTTTTTTGCAAAAAAAAATAGCTCTTGCATGTCCTAAAGCAATAACAGCACATTTTTGAAGAGCGTCCCCAATTTTCAAAATTTGATATTTTTGCACAGTAATTGTCTAGGAAACTATACCTGCGAACGAGAATGCTAAAAATGTGTATTTATTATAAAATAAGCAATTTTGTAATTAGAATTGGGATTCCAGATTGTACTTAACGGCAGAGCTGGAAATGCTAAGTTTATGTCCGTCCATGATGAAATAGTGCCACGTCAAGAAAATGACCTCTAACTTGACTTGCCTGAACCAATAAAACAACTAATGTATGAGCGTAGATACATACATAGTGCTATTTCTCGGCTATTTCATATTGGAAGGCCGTTTTCAGCAGCCGTTGAATTACTATCGGGGATCTCCGATATTAATTATTTTAACTACAAAACTCTTTCGTTTGCGACACATAGACATTTTCGAGCTTAACCATTCACAGGTATAGTTTACTAGCCAGTTACAAATACAACCGTGTAAAAAATCTCAAAATTAGTGGAAAATTGGGGGCGCTCTTCAAAAAAATGTGCTATTATTGCTTTAATTCAATTGTCAAAATTGTGTCGCCACTGTTAAAATTGTTCTAAAAATAAGAGACAATTTGCATGGGGTCAAACAGCTGTGCAAACTAGTGTGCACTCGCGTACAGGTGCAGCAACTGTGAGTTCATCACCGACCCGAATCACCAATCAACAATACAGGCTTATGTTTAAAAAAATTATGGAGTTGTTGATTCATGATCATACATTGCGATTCCTCAGAATAATAATTATAACTCTATAGATCACCCCGAGTTACTTCAACTTTAAGCTGACAATACACATTCTAAACCTATCATCACAAGAATAACATGGGCGGATGTATAATCCTTTTTTTTCAGTGCTTTTTTTACTCTTTATGGTATTGTTCCAACTTGAATTGATAATTTCATTTTTGTTATAATCTTTGACTTTTGAGTCAATTTGCAAACTAATTCTGCTGCTGATTGACTTGTCACAAGTTTTATGCATTTTTTTGCCATTTTGCCAGTTTAGTCACGAACCAGGGGGCGGGGTCGCCCCCTAAAATTTAAAATTGGAGAAAAAAACCGGGTTCCTGACATTTACCCTGGCGCTGGCCATGTCATGACGTCATTATCACCCAACGCTGTACAAAGTTACAGATTACCCAGGCAGGTGACCTATACCTGATGAAGTGTGCACATACTTTTGTGTGTCGCCTGCCGTAAGCCACAAGACACATTTGTATCACTCTTGTCCACTGTAGTCTGTTGTGATTCTGTTTTTGTCTGTGTGAAAAAGGGTAACATTGCCTGTAATATCCCATACTATGATGGATTTAAACCAAATTGTCCCATGGCACCCTGACATCCCCCATTTGTTGGATGACATAAAGGTCACATACCAGGTCCAAAGGTCCTGTGAGGTCAAGTTGTAAATTGGCTAAATGGTAAAAGATTAACCTCATTTGAAAAGTTGAAGTGCAATCGGAACCAAACTGGTTTATGGAGTTTACATCTATTCCCTCGTTTGTTTATGAGGTCCAATTCACATATCAAGGTCAAGATCATGTTAGGCCTATCATTCACAAACCGCGACGGCAGGCTACACAAGCGGTCCCGAGGACTGATGTATTTTTTAATAACCCTTTTAACGCCGATGTGTTGGCATAGTTGTTTAGAGTGTTCGCCTCACATCGGGAGGGGTCACAGGTTCAACCACAGCCGTCGCATCCAAAACTATAATAATGGTACCTACTGCCTACTTGTCAGGTGCTCTGCATTTCAAACGAATGGAGTAGGGCAGTTAACACCGGATGCGACCAGAAGACTACCCCTACTGTAGCTTTCACTGCATTGGCAGACGCCTGGCCTCGGGTTATGGACACACAGTCACCGCCCTATAGCCATTCCGTGGCGGGAAGGAATAATTGCTAAGTAACGATTTCATTTTTCCCCTTCAAGGCCAACCAGTCGATCCTCAGCCTCGACCTCTTTCACACCATCGATACCGCATTTTTTTTGGTATCTTTAAAAAACCACCTTGGATTTTTTCTCATCTCATCTGGCAAATAGTTTACAATTCTTTCCAATTTTGAAGCTACAAGCTAAAAATGGTTTGATGTGCAAATGGAAGGATTTTTAGACCGCACGAATACTTCGGGTGGGTCTATAGTTACTGGGTTTTTGAAAGCCAAATTGGTTTTCGTTAACTGCGTGTTTATCTTATATCGTATTTTCCTTGAAATTTCGCATGTGTGTTTGGATGACGTGGAAAAATAATGCAGCATTTACGTTTGGCGATAATAAGGTTTGAACGCCCAAGTTTAGGGTCTAAACAACAAATTTGTTGAATTTGGTTCGTGACGTGTCATACAGCCCTTTTGGTGTGTGCAATTGTAAATGGCAGAAAGTTTAGTTGGGGCAAGCAAAAGTCAATCCCAGTAAGCCTCTGGCAAGCCTTCCTACTTGTCCACATGTCCTTGTTCCGCCTTGTGCTATACCTAGTTGTGTCCATCAGTGTGTTTGCAATTGTTTTGTGTTACACTAATTAGAGTCACTTACCTTGGGCCAGGACATATTCCATGTGTCTGTGTATTTTCCAGGCGCAACACCTTTCTGGTCATATTAGTCTAGTACGCTCTAGTACCATTGTTACAATGGTACTATAATAATGTAACAATTTTCCTGCACATGAATATTTTGAAAAGAGGTTTATATTTCCTCAATTAAATTTGTGTTGTTTCCATGATAAGCCCAGTGCATGCACCTTTGGTATCGAATTTGGCACTAAGTGATTGCTCAATTAATTATTCCTGGTCAGTCAGATAGTATAACATCCCTCTACCCCAGTAAAATCATTTCTTTCTCAATTAAAACTAACTGTCTGGAATTCCTTGATCCACTAACCTTTCCTGTGTGTGATGTTTGTGTTTGCGTGTGGTGTGATTTGCATTGTGTGTGTGTGTGCGTGAGTGCGTGCCATATGTGTGTGTGTGTGTGTGTGTGTGTCCGGTGTATTGGTCTATGGATCTGTATGGCCGTCTGTGCCCGTCCTCATGGCTGTCATTTTGATAGGTGTGTGGTCTACATTAGGTGTGTTGGTAACAAATGTCAAAAATAGTAATTAAAGGTGCATTTCGTGATTTTCAGCACCTTCTTTTTTATCATTGATCACTAGCTATCCTTGAGGAAAAACTTATTCCAAAATTTGAGCTGATCCCGATCTGCGGTTTTGTGTTAGCCATTCGTTTCTATGAGAGCCCCACAAATAGGTGTATGTTAACATCGTGCGCAGACACTACTTAGAAAGAGTATAAAAGCTAAAATTACATGGGCTACATTGCCAAAGTTGGTACCAACTTAAAGCAAAATAATATGTGGCCGTTGCCTCAAAAGTAAAAATTGACAATTTAAGTCTCATTATTAGTAATTAACATTTAATTGAACTTGAATTAGTCATTTTTGTGCACTTGTGGTAGACGAGGGGGAGCATGCTGAGGGGGAGCATAAATTTGGTTCACTACCAATTGAGCAAGCTTTAAAGCTAATCCTGCATACATTTACTTTTTTGATTGAATGTAGATTATTACTCGCTCCAAGTTTATTGAAATAAAATAAATAGGTCTTAATTAGGCCTCATTAGTCATAATTAAGAAATTCAAATAACTCCGAATATTTAGAGGCGACCGTTCCAAGTACAAGCTTAATTAAAGTTTATTTTAGTACAACCAAAGCAATAATTGGTGAAGTTTGGGCAGTTTCTTTCAAATAAAAACACTTTATTGACCATTTTAAAGGGGGGATAGCCCGATTTAAAGATATGGACTTTTCATCTATTGATAATTGCCCTTCACTCCCAAACCCCATCTGTAAAGTTTCGCGCGATTTAATCCGTTTTGATGTGAGAGCTAAAAAACGTGATTTTGTAATCCCCCATAGAGTACTGTGTAAAATTAATATTGGTCGACCAAAATGGGGCACATTTTCCGTCATAACTTCCAAACCAAACGCCTTTGGCTCTAAGATGTCACAGGTAATGAGAAAATAGTAGCTTCTCCTGATAACAAATATGGTCCACTTCCGTAAAATCTGGGCTTCTGGGACGAGGCTATTAGCGATCGGGCCATGGTACCTTTATTACAAATTTGTTTTAAGTAACTTATTTCTGACCTTTCATAGCACTATAAGTATGTGACCTTGTTTGGCAATTTGATTCCCATTTTTTCTGAGAACTAGTTAATGCTATTTTTAGATGAATAGGATGAACTTTCACCCCCAATAAACAAAGAAGGATGAGCTGCTCAACCTCACACTGACAGTAATGTTAAGGGGGGGGGTGATAGAGTTATGCATCTGCTGTTTTAGTTATCTTAGGAACATGTTGGTGGAGAAACAAAACAATGCTAGTTATTCTTATAAACTTATTATTGAAAATGTGTCTATGTCATATTTTCTTAAAGGAGTAACATTTGCTCTGCATATAGTCTGAGCATGCACATTAGGCTTTGTGTGTTTTTTCATAAGAATACCGTTGGCCGAATGTGAATATAGACACCCCAGAGATTCCTTAGTGTTTTTAGAAACTCATGATAAGCTTGTTGTTGGACGTGTTTCATTAACTATACCAATTATTGGTATTTTTGTTAATCTCATCGGCTTGATGTTATAGGTGCCCAATTTAGGCTAATTTATACACAGAACCATACTTTCAATGTCATCTTTCTTTTCGACATTCTACATCTTGTTGGATGTGTGATCAAGCACAACAGCGTGTTTTAATTAGATCGCATCTCACGATCGTGAAGAAATGTCTCCTTTAAGTGCATTCTTTTTAGTAAATAGTTATTACTCTAAGTTTAAAGTGTTTCAGAGATCTTAATTAGGTTTATCAGGGCATCTATAAGGTTCACTATAACTTAGACCCATAATCAACTAAAATGTGGCGAACATTTTTTGGCGCTGAAAAGATGATCGCACAAAATTATTTATTAAACATAATACCTAACAAGTTAGCCATCATTGGAAAGGTCTTAGTTGAAGACTTGAAATATTATTGTTTTTTGTCAACGGGTGTATCATGACTTTTGAAATTAAATTTAAAATTAGTCTTTAAAAAACAAAAAAATCATGATATTTTGTTATCAACTTTTTTTGACTGTACTTCAAAATGCCATTTTCTGATACATCTTTGATTCCTTGGACAATTTTCCTTTCAGAAAATGTATAATTTTTGGGTATGAGGTTTATAATATAATATATGATCATTAAACCCAAAACGGCGCGAAGACTTATAAACCGTGCAATGTAACGGAAATGGTCCCACATAAAACGCATGGCCTTATTAGAATGCTCGTTTCCCACAGTCCATAGGCTACTGTGCTGTAATTTCTGTCCATTTACGTACAGAAACTACAAAATTGTGATTTCTTACAATGGCTCCCGAAGTTGCAGAGTAAGAGGGGCCCACAAGGATTACTAGGCTAATGGTTCAGTGACATCAAAAATCTCAACATTGTTTAGGTAAGATTGGGGGGACGCGGCCCTTTGGTCAGAACTGCCCTTTACCATTATTGAACAATGTAATTAACAGTTATAACAATTGGTCAGTCAGAGAGTATATTAATATCCTCTACCCCAGTAAAAAATCATTTCTTTCTCAATTTAAAATAACTGTCTGGAATTTCCTGATCCACATAACCTTTCCTGTGTGTGTGTGTTTATGTGTGTGGCTCATGCATTCGTGCATGGCGTGTGTGTCTGTGTGAATGTGTGTCTATTCTGTATGCCTGTCTGGTTCCCGTTCTCTCTGGCTGTCATGTTGGTAGGGTGTGTCTACATGTGTGTTTTATAAACAAATGTCAAAAATAAGTAATTAAGCATTAATTGGAACAATGTATTAAAATTATTCACATTGCTCAAGCAAGACAAAGACATCAATTTGTATGTACAATGTCATACGTTACTGTGTGTGCAGCGTGTGGATAATTATTTACCACGGTGTAGTCGGTGATGTATTTTTCCCATCATTTGAGGAAGGGCACCCCCAGGGCTCACTGACATGGAAGAGTACGGGTATGATGCGCCCTTAAGACCCCCTTTTCGCCTCTCTCCGCCCGTTCCCAAGACCCCCAGTTGAAGCATAATTTCAGTTCTTAAGGTCCCCTTTTCAAAAATTTTGGCCTCAGAAAGCCAAATTTTTTAGCCAAATTTCAGCTCCCAAGCCTGCAAATTCCTCAAAATTTCAGTTTAAACATCCCCTACTTTCGGAGACCAAATTCGTTCCCAAGCCCCCAAGTTCGGAAATCGGGGCCGCACATCCCTACTGGAAACGTTGAGTGCCCCCCCCCCCGGTAGGGCACCCTCAAGGTTTTGGTTTAGACAATTGAATTAAAAGGGCATTAAAGGTAATTTCCCAGACTTCATTCCAAATATCAGCCCATATGTCAAAGCATTGTGTGATTTCCAAATATTTTCTGGAAAAAAACTGATTTTTTAATGGGAATGGATCTTCGCATCATTGAGGAGGCGCCCTCAAGGTTAAGCTTAAAATTTAACGGGGAATATGCAGGTTAATTAATGAAGTTCGATGATTTTGTTTGAGTTTTTTGTTGTGTTGGGATATGGATGCAATTTCATCATGAAGTTTTAGAATTTTTTGTTGGTGAGTAATATTTTATTTTTGAAAAAAAAAATTGTTGATTTTTTTATGGAATGTACTTTTTGCATCAATTTGAGGAAAAACACCCTCAAATTGAATTAAAGGGTCATTATGGCAATTTCAAAAAGTTATGGAGTTCATTGATGAGTTGTGTTTAGGGTGTTTTGCTGTTTTTGGCAGTTATGGTTTGAGTTCATTGATGAGTTATGTTCTTAGAGTTTATTTTGTGAGTTAGGAAATAGTTCTCACGAGTTACGTTCAGACTTTTTAGAGTTATTTGTTGAGTTATGGATTCATCGATGAGTTATGTTTTAGAGTTTTTGATCTTTTTGTGATTATAAATGGAGCCCGTCAATGAGTTTTTAAGCGTTATTTGTTTAGTGAGGTATGAATGGCGTTCATTGATGATTAATTTCTTACTAGAGTTATTTGGTGAGTTATGGAGTTCATCGATGAGTCGTTTAGAGTTTGTTTTTTATAGGTTTTTGGTGCGTTTAAATGTAGCCTCTGCATGAGTTTTAGTAGAGTTACTTGTGTAGTTAGGTATGAATGGAGTTCCGATGATGAGTGATGTTTTTAAAGTCATTTGGTGAGTATGGCTGTAGTTCATCACCTGTTTTTAGATGTTTAGTTTTTTGGTGATTTGTGTTCATTGATGAGTTAATGTTTTTGAGGATTTTTTTTTTTTGGTGCGTTATGGCTGGAGTTTCACCATGAGAGTTGTTTTTAGAGTTCGCTGTTGGTGAAGACATATGGTTAGAGTTCATTGATGAGTTTTGTTTTTAAGAGTTCTTGGTGTCCACCCCCCGGCGAAAGCCGGTGACCGCCTTTTATATATTAAAAGGCCATTATTACCTTTTAAAGTGCACTTCCATACTCAATTTACCAATTAATTCCTCATTACCAATTAAAGGGCCCTTCAGGCCATTTCTCGTTAGCCAATTAAGGGCTATTCTCCATTTTGCCAAAGTACCATTCCATCATTTACCTTGGCAAGGGCAATGCAATTTTTTTAAATTAAAGTGCCATTCCGTCATTTACCATGAAAGGGACATAATCAATTTCCTAAATATAAAGGCTATTCTCCATTTACAATCACCGCCATTCCTCATTTACCAGTTAAAGGGCCATTCCAATTAAAGGCATTATGATTTTTCTGAAAATGGTTAGATTATAATTGCATTAAGAGGATGTAATTTTTCAAACAAAAAATGACAGGAAATGTATTTTTTTTCACCATTTGAAGAAGATCACCGGCCGGTTCATGTGACCTCAAATTACTTGGTTACTACACTAAATTTCTATTTTGCAAAGCTATTAATTTTTTATGTGCCATCGTGAATCTTATTGGTAAAAAAACTGTCTGCCAACCAATTACTTGTCTTAGGTGTCTCATACCATTGGTCTCCAAGAATCATTCCAGTTCTACCATACACGTGGGTTATTATGCATCATTGAGCTCTCGTTTGTCCTTTTCAAATAAAGAAATACATTAGAAATGAATGTAAATTGTGGCAATCTAAGGTCTGTCATACTTCACGCACTGAAGTGCAGCTGTGAGCATTGCCGGATAAGCAGTCTCTGCCCATAAGCAATTGCAGTACTGCACAAAGTTAAATGCGTTTAACTTGCATGCAGGGGTTGATTCACGTTGCAGCAGAAATTGATGTATATCGACAACGAAGCAGCACTGCACGTGCATTGCAGTGAAGTATGAACGGGGCTTTAGAGGGATATGTTGATTAAGTTCCTGAGAAATTTGCATTTCTTCCAGCTCGGCAACTTGCTCTGTAAATTGCGAAAGTACATGCATCTGTCCTGTTTTCCTAGCAGTATGGTTGATAATGGGGGGAAATTTTTAAATAAAAGATATTCAAGCTTCACTGATAATTTCATTTTTTTTATTAGTTTTTAGGAAATGAGGTGAATATCTTTTTCTGGGTCACCGTAGAGGTCCAAATTATGTTGGGGACAGATTCTGGATAACTTGCTTGAAGTAACAAACAATTGAAATGGAGCATAAATGAAGGACATTATAACATTAATATTATAAGAAGAGAAATATGATCAAAAATTCATGCCTTGATATTTGTATGCACGTGTGTAGTTAATAAGGGGGGTGTAAGGGATGTGTTTAGAACGTTATGCGCAACATTAGATTGATTCATTGTGGGCAGTTGGGATCATTTCCCTAGAAACCATTACGCATTGGATTTATGAAGTAATCCATTTTTTTGTTTAAAAATGTCTGCTGTATAATGTTTATGAATTAGGTTAATGCTTGCATATTTTTAGTTTCTCGTGAAGTGGCAAAAATCAATGCCACTTGCGTCAATTTGACCAGACTCATAATGGCACGCGCCACTGTGGGGCTTGTGCCATTATTTGTGTCAAACTGAGCGCAAGTGCATTGATTTTTGGCCAATGCACTCGAAGCTAAAAATAGCAGACATTAACCTTCTAATCGTTTTTGTAAATAACAAAGAAAGTACATGGCAAAATAATACAAGTTGGAGTGAAATCACCAGAATAAAGCATACACCTGACATTAAAGGGTGTATCCTTTGTGTGTACAAGAATTAGATGAAAATATCAACCCAAGGCCCATATGTTAATAAAGCTATATAGTGAAGACCAAAGATTCAAAAGTGCTCTCGTTTTTATCTGAATGATAATTTTGAATTTCCCAAGAGAACCATCGATATACATTAGTTTGGACATAATAATGTAAAATGTGTGGGCAAACTTTTAGGACCACTTTAAATTCTGGGTATATGCTATAGGAGCTGTTTTTGGCCAAAACTGATGTATATGAAGGTCTTATCAAAAAACAAAAAAACGGACATCCATTCGGTATCCGAGTTCTTTTTATTTGACACCTAATTATATTTTATTATGAGACAAATTTTATGGAAAAAGTCCTTAGGAAAGTGGTTTTCATTTTTTTGGCGGGGAGAATTTTATGCGAAACACAAGAATTGTTTTTTGGTCCGCCATTTTGAATTGGTATGACCAATTTTAATTTTTTTTCTGTTTTGTTGATGTACCCATGCCTGACCAGCCTCCCCCCCCCCCGAATTTTGGTAAAAACAATTCCATTGGCAAGTGGTTTTTAAGGAGGGTCCACATGAGCCATGGGAGTGCCCAAAAAATATATACTTAAAGAGGACCATAGCACATTTGAAAAAATAGTGCACCATCTAGAGTTTCAAAATTGATTATGTAGCATGGTTATTAAAGCTTTTACATACATTAGCCCGTTCACCTGAAATATTAAAGCCCAAATCCGCGCGCTGTTTTGGGTTTAAATAGAAAAAGTTTTATTAATTCAGCAGAAGACATGGAAAAATGGGTGTACCACAAGAAGCACACGCCAAAGTCAGTTTTGGTGAGTACCCAGGCGCGGATTAGGGAGGAGGCGTGCGCCTCCCGGTAACTCTACAAAATTCAGCCCATTTTGGACAAGATTCAGCCTTCAGCTCCCCAGTAATTTGACGTTCAAATCCTGGATGACCGCCCCTGTTTACATGGGTCAAAAGTAACGTTGCTTGATTCCAAGATTAAAGGTGAGGTTACGATCGTAGTTGGGACCCCCCTGATTTCCCGGAATAGTATCGATTTTGATATCACATGAAAGGCCGTATTTTTCTCATGTCATCATGAAAGTTGAGCCCTCAAATCCATTTCATTCCCAAGATATAAAACAAAAAAAACCGCCGGGTTTAGTGGTTAACCATTCAATATTGCCACAGTATTGAATAGGACTTTGCAACATGCATTATTGCATACTACCATCCCAAACCGCAAATTTTTCCCACGGTACTTGATTGATGGGGTGTATGTGGCAAGTGCAGGCTCTCATATCAAAGTAGAGAAAACAAATACAATAAATCGGAAAAGCCACCTTTAAGGATTGAAATAAAGAATTGTTTGCCTTATCTGTTATGCTTAAGTTTTCACGTTTATCCAACAGGTCAATAAGATCCAATAGCTATTGACTTAAGTCACCATTTGGTTAAAACCAAACACATAAGATAGTAAAAAAACTATTCATATATTTAATTCTTGAGATGAACCAACAATTTGAACCATGATTTACAAAAATTGGAACAACGTTTAATTTTTGACCCCTGGTACAATCCAAAATTGATTTATTTTCACCATTTTTTACTGTTTTTACACCATAATTCCAACTATAATAGGACATCTATAGGTAAATATAATAAACTATACATCCTTTTAATCTTGTACTCAGGAAAAACATTATGGTGTGCTTTTCCAACAAATGGGAACAAATGTTTTTTTAAAAATGTTTTACCCCTGAACGTGAAATCCAAAGCTGGGGCCATGAAATGGATTTTGTGGCAAGTGCTCCATTCAATATTTTGGATTATTCAGGCTAAAGTTACGTACTTGTGTACCATTCACCAATTATCCAGATTTGCACGCTCACATGAGACCAGTGCACTTTAGTCCCCCACTACCAGGACTAAATATAAATGCCTGTATTTATAATGAGCATGTAGCTAGGAAATAAAACCAGAAAAATGCAGTGCTGAACCCACAATGATTCTACACGTGGTGATTATGAGCCTGAGAGCTTTTCTCAACTTCATTTCTGATCCATGTTCATCAAATGCCAGACTGATTACTTTTGGAATTATTGACACCTTTGCCTTTAGGAAGAAATTGCCAATTAGCAGCGATGAATATAATGTAAGAAAAAATGTGGAAGGAAGGAATGCATTTTTTTTACTCAAAAATCAGGGGATAAACGTGTACAATTCCATATTAATATTACCGAATAGTTGAAAAATGAAGTATTTTGAGGAAATTTGTCATTCCATTCTCCGACAAATAGACATACAGTATAAGCGTCTCAAAAATTACACTAAAACAGCTGTTGTGGTTTAACCAGACAGAATATAAACAAGATAAATAATGTTTTGCGTTTGAGGTCAAACTCTAAAGGTCATGATGACTCAATTAATGCTTAAAATCTGGATATTCACAGGGAAGAGGCTTTTTTGATCTCAGTCGAATTTTGATACGCAAATATAGAAATTACAGAATTAGGTAAAAAGTACTACCTTGTCTTTAATATATATACACGATTTCAGCAACCACTTGCAGGTTATGTAGCACCTCCATGCCAGTAACAATACCAAAATAGGAATTGTGATGATTTTTTTCGCTGTTTCGGATCACCAAAATCGTGCTTATCCTTTTGTCTTACTTTGAGCAGTGTAGTGCGCGCATCAGTGATGAAAAAGGGCTGAGAGTCTACCAAGCAGGGCCGGCGAATAATAACATTTGCAATCGTTAGCTAAAAATTGATCATTGGTTGTGTAGTTAGTTCATAAAAATGTGATGACAAAAATTAATTGATGGCAATTTGCATAACATTTCAAAAAGAATGCCATATAAAAGGTAATAGCACTACTATGGCGACGTAAGTGTCGAAATGCCCCTGTTTTCTGAGTCAAGAGTTAATCTACAATTGCCAGACAGAATGGTTTTTTTGAAAATTATTTAGTTCTCCAGGTAGCACAAGGGTGAATATTTAGGCACAAAAAAAATTGTTTTGATTATTGGAATATAACCCGGCCCTACCCTATTTTGAAAATCAAGCCGGGACTACAAAAGTATAGCCTACCTGTCAGGTTTTAAGGATTTTCAAAATTTATTTTTCAAATGGGTTTTGACCCTGATTTTCTAACACGATTTTCCCCTCACTATTTTTGTGTTTTTTGTCCGTCTGGTTTTAACTTTGGCAAATTCTCTTTAAGATTGTCAATAATAAGAGTCAAAAGTTTTTCAATATTAATAAAATTAATTTTAAATGTTTAATTTTAGTAATTTCATATGAATGGCAGAATGCATTATTAAAAACAAAAAAAAAACACCGCCCTACCCTATTTTGCACTGGCCCGTTATACTCCCAATACAATAATTTTTTTTTTGCCTGAGTAAGGTCCATGGCCCTAACGCTAATAACCTGTCCCAGAACCCAGATTTTACTGGAAGTGGTTGAAATTTTGGTATCTTAGTTTTCTCATTTACCTTGTGAAATATTAGGGTTTTAAAGGGATGGTTTGGTTTGGAATTATTGAGCGAAAATGTACTCACATTTGGTCTTGACAATATGAATTTTCTACACCCTCGTACCTCTACTGGCGGCTCAAAAATCAAGTTTATAGCTCTCGCACCAAAGCCGGATCGAAATATCGGCGGACGAACCACCTTTACAGAGGAGTTTGTTGGCGTGAAGGTCATTCTATCAAGATGAAAACTTGTTATACTTAAAGCGGCATACCATGTCTATTAAAAAAACAATTGCAGGACATAAGACAAAGCGGACCTTTACTGTAAATCACTTCCACAAGTTTGAAAAACAATTTGCGACTGTTTACATTCTGTAAAAACAGGAAGAGTTCCAGAGGGGAAGGTGCGCCAGGTTGTGGCAACTTTTCTGGAACAGACAACAAAGGTGTTGACATCCCCCTGACCAGAAGTTACATGTTTTAGCATGTTTTGTGACACAATCAATAAAGCATTCAGACCAGGATTCAGGATTGTATTTAGGCTGGTGATAGGCCCGTAGCCAGGCATTTATGCGGGGGGGTGCGGTTTTCCAGAAGCGGACCTTTTGCGTACCAAACAAACATTTTCGGCTCGCTGCGCTCGCCGGTTGACCCAAAATTTTTCACGGTCGTCTCCCAAATTTGAAGAGAGGGGGGGGGGGTCCCCGGGGGGGCCGGGGGGCGGGCCGCCGGGGGGGCGGGGGGGGGGGGGGGGGGGGGTCGGGGGGGGTGAGGGAAAGAACATAAATATGTCCCCAGGTGAAGAATGTAATGCGATCGTAATGCACTCCGTTTTAATGCGTGCGTTAGAGAGGTTAACAGCCTGCTTAGCATTCATATACAATGCACAACAACCCTAAGAAAAACTTGTAATGGAAATACACGGACCTTAAACATGGCAAAGCGGGGACCTTCAACATAATAACGGACACTTTGTCATTTTTTGGGGGGGCCGGTCGATCCACCCCGCACCTTCCCCCCCTGGCTACGGCCCTGGGCATGGTGTAGTAAGATATTGATATTGCAATTGTGAAAGATGGATTAGCCGGATTACCCATATAGGTCAATAGCCCATGGCGTGAGCTGATCTGTGACAGAATGTTTTTAAAGTTTAATAAATGCTGGCAGTCATGTTGCATCATTTTCACAGAATGCCTCACGAAACTTGCCCCCCTCCCCACTCTGGAAACTTTTCCTGCTTTTGACAGAATGTAAACACTCCAAAAATGTTTCAAACTTGTGGGAAGTGATTTCAGTAAGGGTCCTCCTTATTTATGGCGAATTATTTTTTCCCTATGCACCATTATGTCGCTTTTAAATTGGACCATACCCCCTTTAATCCTTTCAATGAGGAGATGGCCAGTGCACACAGGTGTTGAAAAAAACCCATGTGCGTTGGCCGGATTAGAAAATGCGCGACACGACTCCGTAAAATACGCGAACTGGCGCCTCTTCAAAAATGAGCTATCAAGCATGAGTTGGGAAGGAGTGTAACAGATATCATCTTTAGGTTTTAGGTCCAGAAAGGTTTTGTCCATCGCTTTCATATAGATTATATACCAAAAATATATATAAATTTATGAGCTGCTGTGGCCAACATGTTTGTGTGCCTTCTCGCTTGTTCACTAACCAGCGTGAAATGGGGAGAGTTAGGGTAGTCATGTGTGCACAGAGGGTCGCTTTGGGAACCCCAATCCCATACTGCATTGCAATGGGCCTATACGGCATTTCAAACACATGTCAGTACTTACCGGTGAAGGTCTCAAAAGTTGAAGAACCACAGGACATTTCGTAATCCCAAAATGGTGCATGTGGGATTGACTCAATTCAATACACCCTCTGCTACTGGGTGTGTGTGTTATATTGGCTGCCAGGTGATCAAATCTAGCTGGACAGTGGAAATAAAGTAAAAGCGAGATTGCTTTGGAGATTAAAGCAATGGGCGGATCCAGGATTTGAAATGTCAAAATACGGGCGAACTGAAAAGTCGTAAATGGTCCAAAAAAGCTCAAAAGGCTGATTTGCAAGATTTTGCAGATTACCGGGAGGCGCGAACCCCCCCCCGGTCCCGCTGTAAAGCCACTATCAGTGATCTGCCGATACAAAGGTGCAAAACAAAATTTGAAATTTGAAGGATAGCTTAAAAGGAAGCGATAAGTCTGTTACAATTACATAAGTTATTTTTTACCAACTGAAAAAATTAACAGAAAGGAAGAGACAGCAGTGTTCCAAAGATTGAATCTCCATTCAATCGTGTTGTAGCAGTGTCCGTACGGACAGTCGAATGAAACTAAATCTTTGTTTTTGTACTTATTATGTTTTGCTTTGGTCTTCATCATTTGCAGGGTTTGTTAGGACTACATTATACTTGTTCAGTCCATGCCAAAAATCTGATTTTTGATGATTTTTTAGATTTCCGATTTAGCATAATCACTGATAGTCCATTTAAAGCGGCACTGGCACATTTTCACACAAATGACTGAAATTTCTTCAATTGTTCTCAAATGATAGTTCTAGGCCATTGGAAAGAAAGAGATACATTTTCACATAAAAATAACACATACTCAAAACAGATGACTGTTAATAGATGGGGGCTAAAGACATCCAGGTAATTTGTAGGTTCACTTTTAATTTTGTTCCAATTAACTCTATTCAACCAATGTGTATATTACAGACATATCATGACTTGTGCACATGATAGTTAAAACCACAAAGGTCACGAACCGGTCAAACAGCGGTTTCATGCTGTGGGAAACAAGCATACAGGGCATACCATTTGTGTAAAGCCATTTCCGTGCTCTGCGAATTATATGGGGCCAGCGACATACATGTAAAAATGGTTTGTTACCCATAAGGATGATGTTGGTATAATCATTTAAGGTGGGGCGATTAATATGCAAAAATTATCCCGAATTTGGAAAAATCTTGGGGTGCACTATTTTTCAATGTGTCAGGTCTCTTTAATTGATAAAACCGCTATATAAATACTTGCTAAAGCTATGATATTTTGGACACCTGAAACAACACACATAAACAGATTTTTAAGGTGGGAAAGAGGGGTAATTTAGGGGAAAAATTGTAACACACTGGGGAAGATGGCAAAGTGATTGCACAAATCCAGGTTGACTCAAAAATTTAGTGAAAAGTATTTCAGAAGAATCTTAGTTATTTAAATTCAAATTGTAAAAAAAAAAAAAAATCTGTTTCGCAAAATATCACCTGTATAGGACCTGAGTTTTTGTGAGTGATGAAACATTTCATAAGCACTAAACATAACTACATAAGCGTACCCTCATACAAACGTACATCACAAGGAAAGGTATTTGACTAAAAGAAGATTACAGAAGTCAAAATATCAATCTTTGAGTGGAATCCTACACCAAAATCATGTTTCGCAAAAACCTATTACCGGTTACGTCGAAAAGAAGATTTTTGTTGGTAGATTTCATGAAATGTTTTGACTTGTGCAAGCTCTTCGTCAATCTTCATTTTAAACGATTGTTTGAATGAGGGTACAGTTGACTGTATTAACTTATACTGATGTGAAATCTGTTTTGACACAAAATATAACCGGCCTATATAGGTAGACATTGCGAAAATATTTTGTACAATTTGAATTAACTTAACTAAGTTATTCTTAAATACTTTCCTAAACTTTTTGAGTCAACATGGAATTAGTTGACAATCAACATTTGCATATTCCCATGTGTCTTACCACCTTCACAATCTGTTGTTTTGCAAAAATATCGAAGCCTGCATGTAAATATAAAAGGGAATAACTCTCTTGCCAGTGCACAACATTGCTTCTTAGACCCCACATCACTAACATGCTTAAAGGAACACAACTAGAAATGGATGAAATGAGAAACTGATCAAGAAAAAACAATAGCAACCGGGTACTGTATAAACACCCATTGTTTCTTTCATGGTTAAAATATCTCAACTAAAATTGCTGCGTGGAAACATGAATACTTTCTTTGGTACAGATGTATTATAATACTGCAGTTACCTTTTCGAAAAATGTGAAACAGACTTTTGCGCAAACTGGTCCATATTTCCACATCAGTTTAGTCCAAAGATCTAAGTGTTTTTCAGGAACACCTATTACCAACTAAGTCCAGTACCCTGTCACTGATAACATAAAATGCTTGATTGTGACAAAAATGTATTGTCCTCTCTAATCCTCTGGTTGAACGGGGAATTAACATCAACTAACCACAATTAAAAATTCAAGACAAGCTAAAATACCAGAACCAAGATAACATTCCAAAAACGTAAGCTCAACAAAAAGTAACAAGCCAAACACTTGATAAACAAGCCACTTAAAAGCTAAGTACTTCACTTGAGTGCCCTCATGTGTTCTATGTGGTTAAAGTTGCTTGGTTATTTTCTATGCTTGCTTCATGTTGATATGTGATGCTATGTGTGTGTGTTTCCTGGTTGTTTCAACTAGTATTAACCGACCCCGTTTCGGAATGGCATTGTCTATCTGCCCAGCTTAATTCCCCTTCTCATTTCAGTGAAGTTACCACACAAGCCCCAGATTTTCAAAACAAATGCATATATGTAGCGTTGTGTCGAGGGTACTGTAGGTGTGTTCTCAGTGCAAAGAAAAAAATCAAAAATCAATAAGGAAAACATTGTCAACATCACTGGAAGCTCATCCAAAATCATGAAAATTAGTAAATAACTGATTTAGCTTACAACTTTTTTCATAAAGTATATTAAAACCCAATACTGGACCGCAGATCCATATAGATAGTGGAATATGGACCTGTCGAGGCCCTCGTTTGGCAGGAGATGCACAAAACAGTCAACCTGACCAAAATGACCAGAATGCCCTTTCATCCACCCACTAAACTCTTGATTCTCTGTGATACACCTCATATGGGTCTAGGGTCAGTGATAAAAATGACAACTAATGCGGGGACTACCATGGACAGATTTCAAGAATGCCACATGATCAGTCCACATGACAAACTATCGCCACCACCGGCGAAATACATCACATCATGAACTTTGGCCAGTGGTTATTCTGATAAAGTTTGGCGGCAATTGGCCCACCAAGCATTGGGGCAAGAGATATAAAAACAAGCGTAACCATTAACCCAAATGAACCCCTCTTCCAATCCAGCCCACATAAACTTTGACCATTCTGTTGTTCACCTCATATGGGCATTTGGTTAGTGCTAATATCTGTAGGCCCTAGGCGGAAGATATATAGCATTTAAATGGTGGCACCACACCTAGTGGGACGTAACATATTGTTTTAATATCTATAAAATGATAACTCCTGAAAAATTCTTCAGATTAAAAACTGTGTGTTCTCAAGTCTAGTATTTTGCAACATTTTCTTGAAAGAAATTAACATGCGATATCCTTTTTATCCCTGAAGATTCAGTGACCAACAGAATACACTTGCTCATTGAATCTAGACAATACCATGCACTTTTATAAGTCTGCGCATATGAAGGAACAAAGGACTTAGGATTCGTTTTACTTTTATGTGGAACGGCAGAGCCATCTTTTTATTTAGTTGAAAATAAACAATATTAAAAAAAAATCCCCCCCCCCCACCAATTTAGATTGATCTACAGACATCATTCACAAAGAAAATAACAACTGCGAGATTCTACTGGCGAGCTTTCAATAATAACTGTAGATTTCATATTTGATTCGAAAAGGAAACGAAAAATTCATCTGAAAGAAGTTGCTTGGCAAGCTGCTGGCTAAATCTTGGTACCCAACCAGAGGGTGGTTGAATCAATCCACCTGATGCATTGCAATGTGCCTATACTGTACTTAATAACACCAGTCAGTACTTACGGATATAAAATTGTTCAAAGTTTTAAGAACCAAAAGAATTCATGATCATGGCTAATCCCTAAAGTACTAGTGCTTTGGGGGTAATAAGTGCAGAAGTCAAGGTTTCTATGTGCTAAGAATAGGACATTTGTACGATCACATGACCTTATTGAGGTTTGAAATTTCCCAAAATTCGGGCATTGGGAGTGATTCAAAACAACCCTCTGGTGCAGAACCAAGAGCCCTTATTTTATGCGGGAATTGTTTGGCACATGTTTTAACGGCATTTCATTATATAGGTTGATGAATACTAATGGTTTCACTATTCATATAATATACACATAGTAAATGAATAGAAATGGGGTTTTAAACGGCAAGTTAGTTACGGGTGTGGTTCTGCACAAAGATTGTTAAAATAATAGTTTTACCCGGGGGTTCTTAGTGGAACGGGGGGGGTAATGGGGATGGAGGCGAGAGGGTTGACCATTTTCAGCGATTTCGGCATATTGATCGGGCCCTTTTTCATGCAAATGGTTTATTTAAAAGGGTTGCATTCTCTGTTGCCAAAGTGATTTTTCACAATGGTCAACTTCAGTCTGAAGATGTTTCAAAACCCACAATTGTGAAAAAGAGATAGGGATGCCAGAATGGATAAAAATACATTGTAAAAGTTAGTTTTATCTAAGCTTATGGGGCTTCGCCCAAAAATCCTCCACTAAAGCAGGTATATGGATGGGTAGCAAATCTGTCATTTTTGGTATATTTTTTCGGGGTTGTGGTTCAAACACCTCGGCCGCACATCCCTACCCAAACCAAAAGTGAGAACCCCCCCCCCCCCCCGGGAGTTTGCCAAACAACTTTTGTCATTCACTTTTCCTCATCTTCATTTCCCTTTCAAATAAATAATGAAATATAGGGTTAAAGTTAATTGAACACACAGAAGACCATCAAACTTTATTCATTCATGATCGAGGACAAGGTATTGTGAAAAAATAACTCTCTGAATCAGGGTGGTGATAACACCTAAAATCTTTTCAACTGCCTGGGTAATAACAATATTAGGGCCATTCTTTGGGATGTCACAAACGTGACCAAACTTTATTTGCCTCCCATGACAAAACATTCAATCTAGCGAAAGTGGATACATTATTCTTGGTTAGGTTTGGACAAAATCTAACCAAAAATAATGTTTCCACTTTTGCTAGATTATTTGTTTTGTCATGGGAGGCAAATAAAGTTCGGTCACGTGTGTGACATCCCGAAGAATGGCCCAATAGCTATATGCACTTCGGGATAAAAAAGGAATCTGAAGTACTTTGTCCTTTGCATACCGTGTGGATTTACTCAATAGCCCCATTATTTGCTGTATCATCGTTTTGTCACGATATTCAGGACAAAAAATTGAGATGACATTCAATTCATTTCTAGAAAATGTGCACATACTAGACGTGAGAACACACAAAGAACTGATTGTTATAATTTTATAGAAATTATTTCGGAAGAATTATGTACTTCCCAGAGGTGCAACACCTTGGTCCTTGTCCGAGCATCTTTTTCTCTTTGGCCCAATGACCTACTGACCAAATTTGATGATTGTAGCATTGATTTGTGGTGGGAAAACCAATGGATTGATTTTCAAAGAATGCCCCTTAATCGGCCCACATGAACTCGCCACAATCAGAATATACCTGGAAGTCACCATATATGAACCTTGGGCCAGTGGTTCTTCTGATCAAGTTTGGCTGTAATTGGCCCAAGTTTTGGGGAGGGAGATACATAAAAGTCAACCTAACCAAAATGGAACACACACATGTAATAAAACCCTAAGTGACCCCTGAATGACCTTTGACCTCCTGTGTTACCCCACATAAGACCCCGTCTCAATGAATATGCATACCAAG
This sequence comes from Ophioderma brevispina, assembly GCA_023653785.1. Taxonomy (NCBI): domain Eukaryota; kingdom Metazoa; phylum Echinodermata; class Ophiuroidea; order Amphilepidida; family Ophiodermatidae; genus Ophioderma; species Ophioderma brevispina. The sequence goes on from JAMKCH010085932.1 coordinate 31,242, forward strand.
TATGAACTTGATCTATAACTGCACTAAAAAGTGACAGCAAGTTGAAAGTGTCAACCAAGAGGTGTATACAAAATGTTTGACACACACACGCCGACAAAGGTCTTTCCGATTGCATCAGACAACCTAAAAATGGTACTGTTGATGCATTTTTAATCTTGGTATACCTTTGTTTCAAATCTCCCCTTTTAATGTGTGCAATATTTCTTCCTACTACATGTATATGAATGTATTAGGCAAAAAAAAGTTGTCTTGGCTTCATTTAGCTCAAAACCCTGAGCACTTTACTTTTTGTGTCGCCTACTTTAGCAGGAAGACAAATAGGAATGGATGGCTTTTTCCGTAGTGGACTATTATGGGCTGTGGCCATAAACAAAGGTTAACAATTGCTCATTTCTCACATATGCATTGACTGATTAACTTCATACTTGGTCAGAAGACCCACTGGCCCAAGGCTTGTATGTGGTTTGTATGTAAACAAAGTTACATTTGATGACCCATATGTGAATCTTGACCCCATTTGTGAAAATCTATAAACTACCTTTATTTGGCAACTAAGATGCTATACCTATGGCACATAAGTTACTCAAAAAGAAACCACTGGCCATGACTTCATGTGGGATGTACACAGATTGACCTTTGATGATCCCTATGTGATCTTTGACCCAATTTCATTAAAATCAAACACCAAAGTGCCTCAGCAAAACACACTGGCCAAAATCTATCAAACATCACCAAATTACGACTCCCATTGACAAACCGCAATTACTGGTTCAAGCCTCGTCTTGTGCATCTGTTCCGAATTATGATATGCCATAGGTTTTGTGATGTGATCCTGCCAAAGTTATATTAGCATGTGAGCCAGTTGACTTTGCGGTCTTAGTCCAACATACACTACGGCAACAAATTGTGATGTTTAGGTTTGGTTAACTGTACTCGAAACTACACAATTTCCTGAAATCGGAGCAGTGTTTAACCCTCTACCTGGGAACCTGGGCTAGAAGTAATAAAGTAATACAGATTTGTTTCAGTGGTTTCACTGTTTTAGCAATGTGAAGCTGAACATTGCTAAAGCTAGGCAAGGGACATGGGCAGGTTCGCCAGGGAAATTGCCCTTGATTTATAGACAAAATGTCTCACCTCTTCAGGGACTGCCTTTTAAGGCGCTACAGAGCAATGCTCTCCTTAATCACTCTCCTTAAATACTACAGGAGAGTGATTTGAAGCTCCCTTAGAATCCTATCCATAGCCGCTCTCCGTTACTTGGCATATTTTGACCATTTTTATGGATCTTATCCTAAAATGGCTTTACCGCACCAGTATAATTAGTCTCCTTACAAGGGCACAGACATGTCTTAGATGTAAAGATTTCTTTAGATCCTCTGATTGCTTGACAATTTATTTTGTTTTTGTTTTAAAAACTGCTCATCTATTGCTCCTCCCCTTAAAAGTTCCAGGAGAGTTTTTTGTCGCTCCCTGCTCATTTTAAACGGCAGTCCCTGCCTCTTGGCTGTATTTGAATGAAAATGTAACCTGTTATCATCTGGTCTGCCTACAAAATGGTTGTGGCTGCATGTAACTACGGGCCAATCTTTACTGATAAAATCCTCGGTTGGGAGGCCCAGGAAATTGCCTAGCAGGGTCCAGGTAAAGGGTTATCCTCGGCTCATTTTGTATCTGACATAACTGTGCTACATGTATTAATATACTGCTATTTGCAGTTGACCCGGCATTGGAATGTCTGAAATGAAACTCTCCAAACAAAAACAAATACATTCTGATGCATACCAAGTACAAAATCAAAGTATAGCATTGCTCAGTGCTCACACACCATACTTCTGAAATTCACACAGATACTTTGCAGGAAGATGGCACTCTCAATATGAAATACCCCTTTAAAGGTGCAACAAGAGATTTTGAAGCATCCATATTTTCTGCCAAATGTAGTGGTTTCATATAGATTAGACACACAACAGATCTCATCTTTTATTTGGCTACAGAAATGTCTTAAAGGTCCCAGGAAATGAGATGATACACTTACTCCAAATCTTTATGGGACATTCCATTCCAATAAACAGGGCCAGAAAAAATACACTACCAGTGACCTCATTAGTGAAACTATTGATTTTCAGTCAGTGTCATGAATAGATTCACACCAGTCACCTGTTCAGTCAGTCTCATGAATAGATTCACACCAGTCACCTGGAATTTTCTATTACTCTCTGAAAAATCAATGGTACGGTACCCTAAATGATGTCATCACCAACCCAAATATTGGATGCTTCCTGGTCCCTCCTTGTAGACTTGACACAAACCACATCAATTCTATTTGCATTTCCTGGGACCTTTAAAAGTGAAAACAAAAGGTGATCTGTATATATGCTTATATTTCAATATAAAACAGGCTGAATTTCCTATTTTCTCCTATAGGAAATTAGAAATGTCACAATTTTTGAACCAAAAAAATATATTTCAGCTTAATCCTTTTAGATGGGGATATTTTTGATAGAAAGCTTTACATCAGTGCAAAATCAGAATTTTCACATTTTTTAGAAACACCTGTTATGTGGAATCTCTCGTTGCACCTTTAATTGGTAAGTGTCTCCTGCAGTCCATCATGTTCAGAATGAAATTGCAAAGGTCCAGTCCTTGCAGTTATTTTGGTCATAGTGTTAATTGATGACCTAACTATCATAACATCTTGGCTTGGCCAACGATATGAGACAACACTTTCCCAGAAGCTAATCATCTGTTGGTTTCTGTCGTGCCTTCTTTGATTTGGCTTTTCTTTTCTCTCGCTCTGCTTCTGTGCTGGCTGCTTGCTGGTCACTCAGTTCTTTAATATAGTTTGCCTAAAAAGATATGGTAGATCATTATGTTAAATGGTTACAAATAACACTAATTGGAAACAATATGCCAAAAAAGGTTGCCTAATAAACTAAAGCTATGTGAAATTTGTATTTATCTCATAGCTCTACATAATCAACCAATTTTGGCCATTTCCCCAAAAACCTTTTAATTTTGGTTTTCTTAGTTGTCAGATAAAATATCTGTCTGAGGAAGGGATCAAAAATGTAATAACCCAAATATAGCTTTTTGGGCCCAAAGGTTTCAAACCAAAGTCAATTGGAGCATTTTTTTGAATGTTTGGGACATATCTTGGCATTAACAGCTGTAATCAAGGAGATTACACTGACAAACTAGCATTCAGGGGGTTTACAGGCCAGTCCATTGTTCTCCGACTAGGGGGGATTTAGACTGTAGTGAGGTCTTTCGATGGCTCGATTGCCGCGTCTTCGATGCAACCATTGGGACAGTGGGATAATGATTTTCACACTCATGAGATTTGAACTAGGACCTTCTGAACCAGAGGCAAAAACCTGACCAATGTCCATGATCTCTCTTCAAGCCTTTCCCCTTCATTCAGTAAAAGGATATTTCTTTAATGGTTAATTAACACACACTAGTTAAAGATGAAGAACTTCAAGGCAATGAAAACATAAACTAAGGTCAATGGACCAGCCGGAAGGGTATAACAGTGAAATTTTTAAAACTACTCTGTTGGTTTCTCTTGTGTTTATATGAGAGATTTAATGCTTAGGCTATACAACCCCACCACAGTTCATCAGAATGACAAGGAAGGCTTTAGGAAGACGTCTGATTTTAGATATTGCAGGAGAAAACTGAAGTTCTCGGAGTAAACCTGCGAGGACGGGTATGGATCAGCAACCAAATTCAACGGAACGAACACAGGTCCGCAGGGGATGAACCTGGGCCGCATTGGTGAAAGGGAGGGGATGAGCCACTACACCAACCACGCCCTCCATAAGTTTCAGTTGTGCACCTAAAGCCATTGGAATAAAAAACCACTCCAGGTGGTGTTTATTTTTTTTCTACAAAATTACTTGAGTACGCACAGAGACGGTTTTGGTTTGTTCATTAAGGTAATAGCCCTGGAGATAGCACACAGTGTAAACATCTCAAGTACAAAAGTGTGAGTGATTAAATAGGTTGACAGGACTGACCGGAAACCCCTGAAACGTGATTCTAAGTGCCGCAAGTGGTGCTTAAGAGGATGCGGGGGCCAAAAACAAAGTTTGTACAGGGGTCAAATTTGTAAGTGATCAAATATGTGAAAAGCACACCATGTTATGTGTCTTAACCATAAGGATCAGAAAAGTATAGTTTGTAATATGTACAGCCTAAAGATTTAGAGTGTTAGAGGCTAAAAACAGCCAAAACAATAATAAGGGTCATCCCCCCCCCCCCCCCCCTCCCCCCCCCCCTATTTCAGCTTTCAGGGGTCCAAAATTTTAAGTTGCTCGATGTGGATAAAAAATGGTGGCAAATATTGGTGGAGTTCATGGTAGGATTAAAATAAGGAAATCGTTTTGATGTCTTAAATGCTAGGTTCCGAGTAAGGGGGCACAAACAAGTAAGGTCAATTGCATTCAATGGGGTTGATCGTGTTTACCCCCTCATGCTTTCTTAAGCAAGCATTGAGACAACTCAAAACATTCCTTTAATTTTGCCTAATGAGCTCCACCAATAATTGCACCATTTTTTATCCCAATGGAAGCCAAGAGCAATTTTAAAAATTCGACCCCTGACAACTGAAATTGACCCTTGTTATTGACTTTTGCTGTTTTAGCCTACAACTCTGATGAAACTTTAGGCTTGTACATATTACAAATATACCTTTTTGAATCCTTATGGTTAGACACATAATATGTTGTGCTTTCACATTGATGGGATCATTTGTACAAATTTGCCCTGTCCAAAACTTGTTTTGGCCCCCTCTCCCTAAGGCATCATTTGCAGCACATAAGACTTTCGTTACAGGGTGTTCCTGTCGTCTTTCAACAGTTTTAATTACTCAACCTTTTGTACTTGAGACTGTGTTACACGGTGTGCTAGCTACAGGGTTATAGGGTTAACACATGATAATAGGGAGGAGCAGAATATCATAGGGGTCCTATTGAAGGGAAGTTTTTTACATCCCTCTACAGAAACGGTTTTGACAACCTTTGTAGTGGTATGGACCCTCTAAATCAATGAAAGGTAGGTATACTCCTTCAAATTGTGGTATCACTTGTTCAATAGGGCCAATTTTAAGTTTACACAGGGGTCAAAACTTTTAATAATGCCCCAATGAAATGTTGCCCCATATTGTCCATCTAATCATAAGGATTCCAAAAACTGTATAGTTTGCAACCACCTACGGAACCAATGGTTTTTGGAGTATAAGGTAAAAATGGCTTAAAATGGTAAAAACGGTCAATCGCAATTGTACAGGGGTCAACATTTAAAGGAATCTAGATTTATGTTTTGACTACTTTGCAAGTTATTGCCTGAGGTAAGAGGACGCATAAAAGGTATAGTTTGTATCTGTTAAAGCTTAATACGGGAGATACGGGTCAAAGAAGGTCAACACCAATGGGTATGTTATTGACCTATGACCTATTTGTCCCATAACATGGTAAATATGCATTGGGCAGATGGTACAAACTATTCCTTATTTTTGTCATATTAAGCTAGATGAACAACTTATATCATTTCACAAAATGGACAATTCTGATTTTGAACCCTGTACAAATAGAAATTGACTGTTTTACCATTTTAGCCATTTTTGTCCCTATAACTCCACAAAAACCCATGGTATAGATGGTAAAAACTTTGTACATTTTTGGAAGCTTATGACTAGAGGGACACTATGGCATACATTTCACATGATTGGAAGCATTTTTAAAAGTTTGACCCTGGTACTTAAATTGTCCTATTGAAAAAGTGACACCACATTGAGGTACGCCTACATAGCGTTGATTATAGGGGTCCATACTAACTCCAAAGGTCAAACCTTTTTCTGTAGTGAGAGGTAAACGATTTATGTTTGACCTGGGTCCTGCTCCTACCTATAAAACAAATGCAAACATGTGAAAAACCTCAGTTGTTACCAAAATTGAGTATGCTCTATATGTGATGTGTGATCAAGCAAAATAGTCTGAAGTCGCAACATTGATGAGATAGAGCCAAACAAAGGAGAAAATGACTTTTGTTTCCTATGGTTTTGGCCACCCCTGCTATGATCAGATCTTTGGAAGGGATTTGGTAAATTTCAATGGAGTTTCAGCAAAGTGTAGCTTTTTAAATGATCCATACAGCTACATGAAAAGTAAAAATTGAATCTGACCGACTTCGAATCAGCTTGTTGATAAGCATCACATATGTGCAGCATATACCAGTGTCCCGTTAGAGGAAGCAGCGATTTGCTAATCAAAACACGAAGAAAAAAAAATCATCAAAAATTCAGCTTTTTGTATTTTTATAGATTCGTAATGTTTACATGGTGTAATCAACATTTCTGACTCGAAAAAAAAGGAGGCCTTTCCTGGAATTACAATTTTTAAGAGTGATTGTGACTATGTGCACCATGATCAGATAACAGTTGGAACTCAAACACAAACATTATCGATCTTTATTTATTCTGTTATGGTTTGTAAACACAATCAGGTGTTTAGTGTAGATTTCACATTGTGGTTTGTTTCTACATTTAAAGAAGTTATAGGAATTGATACACATATACTTATCACTGATTATAAGTTAAAAAAAATACTTTTCAACATTTTTCAAATTCCTTCGCATTATCGCTGTGAATCCCTTCAGTCGACATACCGTGTTGGTTCTCCTAGCAAGTAACTTTACATCATCAGAAGTACGGTTGTCCTACTTGGCATGGCCTAAGGAATAAAATAAAGTATAAACTAGAATTTCGCGGTTCTCGGCTCGGCGTGCTAATATTCAAAGAATATTAAGCTGTGGGCCGCCCCATGACCTTGGACCCTGGCACGTGACCTTTGATCCTCAACATATGAGGATCGCATGGTTGCACCCTATGACAAATTTGGTTCAATGAACTTCAAGTTTTCAATTAGAAGAAATTTACATTTTTAGCCCATTTTTCAACTTCGGCACATGACCTTTGACCTTTCAAAATTGACATTTGACCCATTCAACTATGACGGATCCCATGTGCACCTATACAGAAGTTTGGTGCCAATGAAGTTAAACTTTCAATTGAGGCTCAATTTCAAAAAAATTAACAATTTGTGACACACACATCCACACACCACACAAACATCCACACATACCAGCAAAACGGATTGCTAAGTGGTCCTGCCAGCTATAGCTGGCGGCCAACAAAAAGGTAGTGTCGCTGAATTATGAAGACCAGAATGATGGAGGGTACCTGGCCTGGATGCCAGTAGTGCCCATTCCTATCAAGAACAAATCAATCTCATTACCTCTTACACGATAAGTTTGTGGAATGACATGATACAGTATGGCTGCTACTAGCCAAGCAAAAATAATTCTTGACATTTGTAATTGTATTACCACCACCTCTAGTTTCTAATTGGGTCATTTCATGGGTAGGAGTTTCTGATAACCTGACCCATCTGAAACAATTTTCTGACACACTTTGAATTTGGAAACCTTCACAGAATATAAAGGAACAGGTGTTTATTCCATTAAGTTTCAGAATTCATAGGTTGTTAAGGGTGTTAGACAAAAAGGTGTCAGATGGGGAGTTACGTAAAACATCATTTTCTGTGTCCAATTTTGCCAAATGGGCGTAAACTCACCCCCTTTTAAATTTGTGTTTATGAATAATTTGGGTAAAAGGTTGAAAATTTAGTTCAGCTCCATAAGCCGAATGGCTTTCATGCTACAGGCATGCTTTTTTCGTGACTTTGGCCTAAAGGTTGCCCCGTAAATTTTGAAATGACCCCGTATCTCAGTCACCGCAGACCCAAACCTGTGATATTGGTGGCCTTTGAAAGGGAATGGGCATGAACAATGTTGTCATTATTTATTTATGTATCAATCATAAAATTTGGTTACTTTTTTACTTATTTGGACTTCTTTGAAATTGTCTAGGTTCCGACCTTAAGATTCACAGGTTGCAGCCCATTAAGGTTCAATAGGTTCAAGGTCATCCTGAGGTAAACTTAACCAAGCCTCAGTTGGGTTGAACGGTGTTCAACATTGTTAGTCTTGCCTACTTTACAATGTTTGGCACTTGATTGCATAAATGAGAGGGCCAAAATGTAACCAGGGTCTACATGGTTCTATTATATCAGCGGTCACCAACATTGACCTCAAAAATTGTATACCGAGCTGTCACCTAAAGCGATTAACGGCATTTTCGTGTTGTATGACCAGAGCAATATAATTGACCACGCCATGCAGCTTCAAAATCTGAGCATTGGATTAATTCTTTACATGAGGATGACATTGACCCTTATTGGGGCTGTAAGAAATGTAAATAAGGTGTGAACCTAGACAAAACTAACTTTTTAATCTTTAATTTGGACATCGGTGTTCATTTACACACAATTTGATGGGTTTCAAATGATCCCTGTTACATTTTTCACCTTATTTTACAATTTTTCTAAAGCATTTGAAAGTCGCATTTATTATCATGGAAAACCAGAAATAAAAAAAAAAATATCAATGGCCGAACAACTTTTGACAATGATTTGATTATTATGCAACTCAAAAGATATCCTCTGTAAATTTTACGAAATTTCCATTGCGGGCAAAATAGACTTTTCTTACAAATCTAGGTTAATGCCTTTCTATGGAGGAATAGGCAAATAGAGGGCGCTATAACATTAACAACTCAGGCATTTGTCGGCCTATTTATGGCAAGATTCCCCAATGGGTTTTTCTGATTTTTGCAGAGGTACATAGCTCTTGCATGTTCCTATAATATCGTTGTTCAAAATTGTGTCGACCACTTTTAAAATTGTTCTAAAAATTAAAAGAGCCAGATTTAACAGGGTTCAAACAGCTGTGTGTTGGCCCAAAAATTTCTGATTCAGAATCCTTCTACTACAGAAAAACCTCTTCAAACATTTACCAAAACTTCAAGAATGGGATCTCATTATGACCCTATAAATTACGAAAACACTTGAACTTACTGTGTGCAAAGTTCCAGGTCTTGAGCAAAGACAGCTGCAACAAAACAAGTCGTAACAAAATATATTTCTTTGAAACTTACATTGCATAGGAAAAAGTTTTTGTGCTAACAGAAAACTATATTTATGACCATACTCGGAACATTTCAATTAGGCATGTTAGTGAAGTTTTGGTGAAATATGGAAAATGCCTCAGATTGGGGCAAGAGAAGTATGTTTATAAAGTATTTCATGAATAAAGGAAAAAAAAAACCCTTATTTAACAAAAATCTGTAAGTTCATCCATCATGGCTCGAAAAAAGGGGGAATTTGGGAAGTTTTCCAGGAAAAGTGGACATGGTGGAAGTGGAAACTGATCCTATTTGGAGCCTGGAGGGAAATTATACATCGGACTATAGGGGAATCTGTGGAGGAAAGAATGACGACTATCTTTCCCGGAAAATTGACATTTTTCAAGGCCTGCCTCCGTAAAAGGACCATAAACGAAATTACCAACAATGCACCCCACAATTTTGTGAAACTTTTTGAGAAAGAATTTATGTATTGTGCCAAACCAACTGTGAATTCGGCAGTATCAACAGACATAAACTGCCATGTTGAAGGATGTGGAGGCAGAATACTGAATTCATGCCAATTTGGCCAGATGTTGTCAATCTTCGAAACCCATTATGAGCAAAATATTTAGTCAAATAAATCTTTATGTAATCAAAGATTGTGGTAGTATTTTTCTATCTTCACCCGATCTGCACAAGTTTATCAACGCATGCTTCTCTGTATGGTTGATTAGGAAAGCAGGCAAATTCAGGGTTTTTGCCATGTATTTTCAATCTTTTCATTCTATAAACTTCTGAAATGTTTGTGTTAAATGTTCTACAACCAATCAAGTACAAATATAGAAAAATTTATTCAAAGAAAATCTCCTTGTGTCCCTTAAAATAGGGGTGGGCAAGTATGAACTGTTTTTACAAATCTTTTGTAAAACGAGCATATTCTATGGCCATTTGGCTCCTGAATCATCAAGCATGCAATCACTCAAGATAAATTTTTAGGTTGGTTCTGTGGAGTTTGAGTTTTGTACATGAAGTTTATAGGGCTTTTCTGCTACTTTTGGAAAAACAAAAAACAAACATGATCTTCATCCTGGATTTTGCTAGAAACTCACCAATAGGTGCTTTATAGGTTTAGGCAAATAATTGTCAAAGAAAAAAATCACAATGTATTCTCAATGGCAGAAAATATATTTTTTTCCAAAACTCTCTTCAATTGAGGCAAGGCAATGCACAGAACAACCAAAACAAAAACACTAGTTTGTGAGTGAGTGAAAATTGAAGGAGTCAAGCCTTTGCAACCAGTTACATAACTTGTTAATACCTGTGAATGGTACTGGGGTGTTTTCATACCAGCATGTGCATGTGGTACTATTATTATAAAACATAAATAGTAGCAGGCAACTCATTGTGTGTAAAGAGGTGTATTCCTGTTAAATTCTATAAATAATTTAATCCAGTAGGTGAAAGTTGTAGCTGTGCTAATGAGTGACTACACGCCCTCTGCAAGGTAAATACGTTTTTTCTTTATTCTAGACAATCATGAACTTGGTTATTTGGAAACCCATGGTTTTACAAAGGGAGGCAATATACCTAGCACATGTGCATGCTACATAGTTGTCATTATTTTGTATATGTGGCAAATATTGGCAAATAACTAATTTAACCTCAAACTCCCATTGACTTTATGTACAAAACTTAAAATTCATGGAACCAACCCAAGAATTTATCTTCAGTGAAAAAGCTGCTAGATTCTTTTTCAGGAGCCAAAATGGACATAGATTCCACTCGATTTAAAAAAAAAAGTTGTAACTTGCCCACTAATACACTATCAGTGATGTACACCAGAAGAGTCAAGTTGTTTTTATATTTGAAATTTCCAGGAATAGCTTAAAAATGAAGAATAAGTCTGTAGAATTCTCATAAGTTGTTTGTCAACTGAGAAAAGTAATAGGAAAATAAGAAAACAGCAGTGTTCAGAGATATGATTCCCCATTCAATTATGTGTTGTAGTAAGTGTCCGTACGGGACAGTGATGTGTTAAACATCGGATTTTGTCCTTATTAGGCTGCTTTTGGCCCTATGACTTGCAGGATATGTTAGGATACTTATACTTGTTACAGACATGCAATATGATTTTGATCGATTTTCTGACTTAGCAAATCACTGAGAGTGCCTTAAAGCTGTCAACGACACCCCCTATATAAATGCTTACCAGCTTGTTTAAATGTGGCTTCTGAGATTGTAGCAATGACCTGACGAGAGAATGTAATATCCATCTCCTCGGCATCTCTTCACACACTTGCCCTACTGTGTAGTGGACAGCAGCCTTCAAGCGCTGTGGAAAATTTAAAAAAGGTAAACTACATTCAATTTTTTTTAAAGAGACCTGACATTTCCGAAAGCCCGCCCCCCAATTTTTTTTTAACCCAGGTTTTTTTGCATATTTGCCATGCTTACCACTGATGTATTAGATCATACCTGAAGTGAATATAAGTGGAATATGGCACCATTTAATATTATGAGATCATTAGATGATTTAGAATTTTCTGTCAAGCACAACAGAAAATCAAAATATGCTTTTCTATGGAGACAATTACGATAGCAGGCAAGTTTAAACATAGGTTTTTGGTTTTCTTTTTACTTATTGTCCAATAAAGCTTTGAAGCATTCTTGGTAGGTGTTCTATCACCGATCAAGTGCAAATTGAGAGAAATTTGTATCCTCAAAAAATCTCCTGTCCCTTGAGATGTGTTACATGTCTGCTAGCTACCGGCCCGTGTCGTATAATACAGTGTCCATGTGACTGAGTGTCCTACCACCCATTAGCCCGAGGTTGCTCAGGCATTGTCCGCTACGATAGCCCATAGGTAGAGATAGGCACATCTGAGCGAGGGCGCTATAACTTTGACTTGATAATTATGTTCTATGTAAAACTGTGCCATTTTCGCCTGTAAAAACTGTTTTAATGCGGTTTTTTCAGAAAATTTATTATAAACAAAAATAATGCATTTTAAGTTTGTGGTTTGGTTGACAAACAGTTAAATGTCCAAGGAATCAAAGTATAATATTACTTTGATGACTTTTTAGTTTTATAACTAACCATAGTCTAAAATAGATTTTTTGACAAAAAAACACTAAAAAAAGGGCATTTTTTAGGAAAAAATGCCAATTAAGCCAAAAAATCTTTGGCTGACAATGCTCTGACTTGGACACCCTGTAAACTTCAATGAAAAATTCAGTCTGCACACAAAGAGGTGAGCCAATAGCATTCGGAACAAAGACAACCACCCCCCATGATTACTTTGTCTTTTTGCGGCTGACCTCAAATGACCCACATTTCGACATGTCTTCTGAAGTTGTTAGCCCTCCCCCTTTTCCATGAAAGCCTCCCATATTAACTGCAAACTTTCATCGCTCTGGCATGAGTACCACGTTTTATGTCGATTTTTTGTACACTGCCACTTTAAATTTAGATTTTTGTGTGTACTTTTTTGTATCGGAAAGTTCATCAACATTTACACTGCATTGCTGTTAGTATTGATAATTAACCATCCCATTCAACCCCTATTACCAGTGGGGGATCCAGGATTTGAAAACGTCAAAATTTACAGGTGGGCTGAAAGGCTTAATCTTGGTCGAAAATGGGCTGATTTTGCAAGATTTTGCAGAATACCGGGATGCTCGCGCCCCTCCGCCCCCGTCCTCCCTGGATCCACGGCCGATTACCTCCGATTGAAACGGATTCATAGCATTGTCATAAAACGTTGAAGAATTTTGGATTTAATTGAGTGCTGTGAGGTTAATTGAACTTTTGACCTAATCGGGTCACTGTTTAAATTTTTAAATACAAAAGATTATTCCCCATATGAATTATTACCATTACTTTTTCATATGTTTTCATTGATTACTTAATATCTGAACTGTTGATTGTCTATCATGTATGATAGAGTTGAGTAGTTGGTACACGCTAATGAAATTTTCTTTAAACGGATATCATTGAGGCTAGTTACAGTGTGTTGGGAATGACGAAAACTTCACGCTTTGGCCATCAGAACAATCTAGTTGAGTCCAGTCAGCGCCTGCCATTTTTTGCTACGGTGGGGGGCAAAACTTCTTTTTTCAAACTCAAAATTGGGCCTAATGGCCAAAACATGGACAGCATTTGACCACATTCGTTTTCCTAGTCTTTTTCATCATATCATATTTTCAAATTTTCACAAGATGCTGAAGATAATGATGCATTGGATAAGTTGACCAGTAATGGGCACCAAAACGATCATTTTCCAATGTTTCTGGTGTGGTGGCACAGTATCTCATTCAAGTTTTAACACTTATCTACGGACCGCATCGAGATATTGCGCAATAAATCCTTTATTTTGATATACTTCACTTAGGAATGTCGTACAATCACAATTTTGGAGTCAAATTATTCTAAGAAGTGTATCTTTCCCAATTAGCAATATCCTGAACAGTTTAAATTCATTTTCAACATTCCTGCCTGTCCCTAGGCTACCATAGGAGGCAGGTACAGACGACGATCAACACTACGCGAGCTACCACCCATGCTATTGGTTCTCTATCATGTCTAGTGATGCTGTATGCCAATCATTTGTTTTTAGCACTGTACCCAATTGCCTTGTCTACATGGTCACGGTGTATTCCTAAAGGTCCGTTTCATACTTCCACTGCCAACTGCATGCTGTGGCATTAAACTTTACTGCATTTCAGTCACTTCCGCTGCACTCCTATATCGATTTACGGCAGGTCAATCCATCACAGTTGCAGTACTTTCCAGTAAAACTTGCGAGGAATGCAGGGAAAATTGGATATACTGCAACACAACTGTACTGACTGCCATGCACCCCACTGGCATCTTGCGCAATCGCCCAGTTAAGGTTTGTTCATACTACACTGCAACGTGCGTTGCGGTAATTTGCAGTGCTCGAAATTACGGTCTCTGTCCTGTCTCTGCAACCGCGTTAAATTTATTTTAACTGCAGCTGCATCAGGTTTGTTGAGTTGCTGCAGCAAGTGATCGATTATCGGCACTGCCCCTGCACAGTGGCAGCGAAGTCATGAGGGAACCTTTTAAAATACTTTTCCCTTTGTTGCAGTACACTACTGCATTGCAGTTGCAATCTGCAATTTTGGGGGGGGAACGTTTTTTTGCAGTAACGAGTTTTTTAAGGCTTCATTTGCAGCACTTCACGGCAATGCAGTAGAAGTCTGAACGGACCTTAACTTAAATTTGCTTAAGACCACTATCGACGATTTCTTCAAAATGTAACAATCGCACCCGCCTATTTTTCTTCATAGTCCATTTTTTGCACTGTTTGAGTGGAAATGGTTGTAGTAAAAACCCCTGTAAAGTGGCTAAGCCTTAATGCGTCGGATTTGCCACGAAATGACAATTTTTCACCGCATTGAGAACTAAAAAAAGTCGGATCCGACTTTTATTAGCCAAGAAAAACAGTTGTAATGGCATCTTCAAGACCACAGTTAAAAATGTTTTTAGTTTAGTGTCTGTTTTTTCACAAGAAATGGTACTATAAGGCATGTAAGGGTGTTGAATGACATCACACTATCCATTTACTTAACTGAATTTAGATACAATGGACTTTTTCCCTGGGGGGGGGGGGCCACGTGCATTCAAAGGGTGGATATGCTGCGTGAGGACATGGACTTTCAAAATGGGCAACCCTAAACCTGTATTGTTACCAACTAAAAAACAAGCTAAAACATACCCTAAACAATTATTTTTATCTGTTTATGATACTTAACAAGTACGCAGTGCATTGAATCGTTAATATAAACCCTTTAATTTCTGACTTGCTGTTACTTCCCAAGTTCATTACAATATTTTGGAGTATTTTTTGAGTCCCTGCTTAATGATATTATAACATGACACTTCAAGGGTAAGAAAAAACATACCCTTTTTGTTCTATATGTTGCTGTTTTTGAACACCTTAAAGATGTACGTGCGTACATTCCTGTTGGAAAAAGACACCCTTTTTACTCATTTTCTTGTTCACTCACCTTTGGAATACAAGTGGCCCCCCGGGGGATTTTGAATTTGGGAAAAAATTACTGTGGCTTTACTGAATACCTAACTCCTGGACACTGCCAGTATCATACTCAGTATGCTGTTTGCCATGCATGCAATGCATGCAGTAAGCTCGTCATGTAGCGTTGCACGTCGTCCGTACCTACCTCCTGCAGGGACCTGCTACGGGAGTGTATTGAAAGCCGGGGTGGGGCGGCAGCGGATCCGATGCGGATAAGCAAATTCAGAATCAGTACAAAACAGCACTTATTGAAATATCTTTACCTTTGATGTAAGTCCTAAATTATATACGCACATTATTTCGTTGACTAATTTTTCCACATGCCAAAATAGTGTGTAACTGATATACCAAATTTTTGTCGCATCATTCCCAATGAATTTTGGCCACGCTTCAAGTGATGCAATAAATATTAGCCTGATTCCACCCTTGAAAGTATTCTTAGAGTGTTATCAACAACCCGGATATCGTAAATTCTTCACTTTTTTATGGAGAGATAATTACTGAATTCAGACTTGTTACTTAAGTTTCTGACCAAGTGACTAGTCCCTGATTTTTGTATTGCCAGTGCTTAATGAAAGCTTTCTTTGTATTTACAAGTGGATTTACTGGTGCTAAAGGTAAAAGAGTGGGAACGACATGTAGTATTCTGCCACAGGCTACGAATTCGGCACGTTAACGGAATAAACCGGCATGTTAAGTGCCGAATTTTAAGTGGTGTCAGAATACAAATTCATCCGAAGAGTGTTTTGCGAAAGCACCGGTGGTTATATAAAATTGGAGGTGACATTTTGTCAGTGGTTGAAATTTTGAAGATACACCAAAATGTCATAGCTATACACAGAAGGTTTTTGGGACTTAACATAATTTGGTTAAGGCATACTTTTAAAGAAACGTCCTGTGACGTCCCAATATGGGACTAGGTTTAAATATCTGATGTTTGAAGGGGCCGTGATTTCTTAACACTTTAACAATCCCCATTGTAAACATCGCAGTCGCCCCACAATCATTTCGAGTCGCCCTGGATTGTTCCCGGGGTTTATTTTCTTAATAATAACACGAGCATGCTTATTTTCCGCTGATTACCAATAATACTAACATACAACCCTAAGTGGGAGACGACTGTGTTTTAGCTTATTAATTTCAAGTTTTCGGTGCTTTTTAGTGTCAACATGTCACGATGTAATCATGACGCTGTGCACCGTTTGTAAATTTTTAAATCGAGTCTGAGTATGCACTTGTCAATTTCAATCCCCGCCCTGGGGGCCCGGGACTAGCGGGGACTTAGACGGGAGTGTACATTTTGCTGTCGTGCCACCCTGCCTTTGTCCCCGCAAAAGTAGCGGCCGACATCCGGGTAGCCGGGCGTTACACTTTTTGTACATCCCCCCGCTATGTCCTGGCCCCTACTAGCCGTCTTTCGGTGTGACATCCCCGTAGATATTCTCGGCCAATGGGGGCCCTGGGAATTATTAAAACTCTGTACAATCCCTCTCGTCCCCGTCTATCGACAACGAGTCTAGCTATCATACTACACTTTGGATCACCGGAGTGTCAAACCGAGCCGAAATTTTCACCACATCGGAGTTATGTTTGAGAACAACCTCGTTTAGTTGTTTGTTAAAAAAGTCCACATTATCCACGGCGAATCCGCCCCGTAACATATCAGAGTATATCTAAAACCCTCATCATATCTGCCAATTGAAACTTCAGCCAAACACAAGATCATCATGGGGATTGTCGTTTTGTCGGCTTACTCTGTGATAGTGACTTGGCTAAAATAAACTTGAATTATGCCCATGCCGTACTCAGCTCTGTCAGTGGGTATCAATACATTGCGACCCTGCTCGCGCGGGGGAGACGGTGGGACCAGTCTAGTATCTACATGTCGGCAGTTCGAAAGTAATTTTGAGCTAACGAATGTATTTTGAAGAATACTGTTCTTTGTTTCCATAGGCGATTCAATATTTTCTTTTTCACTATTAAAAGCCCAAGACGTTTTATGCAAGTGAAATACAGTATTCTTGGGCATTTAGCAGAAATATCAAAGCTTTCACTGACCTACGTGATTTTTAGATTAAATGATCAGACAATCTAGTAATTTTTTATTATTTATATTATTTTTTTTTAAACATTTTTCCTGTTGATTTTTGATGTTTTTTCTGGCACTTTTTACGTTGAAAATATCGATCCTCGGATTAATTGATATCACGACCGTGCGGGACGACTGTGTGTGCTACTTGTAGGCCGATACTTTGTTTCCGACAAGGAAGAGATCGAACTGCAATGTAGCTAATATAAATGGTGATATACTACAATTTGACAGGGTAAGACGCTCACTGATAGCCTGGTTTTATATGGTGTGGACACAATACGTTAAAGTCCCGTTTATGTCCCGGCGGAGGCGGGAAAATTTTTTGTACTCCCTCCGGCTTAAGTCCTCGCTATCATCAATGATTGTCTCGGCAGGGGGGCTGGGACAGCAATGTACATTCCCGGCCCAAGTCCCGCTAACATCCTCGGCTTGCTTGGCCATACTTTTTTGTACATGGCCGGCTATATGTCCCGGCATATACACCCGCTATGTCCCGGGACCCCCAGGGCCGGGATTGCACTTGACAAGTGCATAATATAGGGATGCTAAGATTCTCAGAGATTCACCTTGATTTTCATGTCATAATAAAGGACTGTACGTCTACCAAAATTCTTGACTTTGTGGAACAGTGGACCCCGGTGTTTGAATGAACTGCCCTGCCGCTCCTGGCTTTTTTTAGGGAGAGAAGATAGTAGGGGCTATTGTACTGGAAAAGTCAGAGCAAAACCTCGGGCTAAGCAACCCTCTGTCCTAGCATGCATGCATGCACCATCATATCTTTCATGCATGAGTACAGGCAAGACTTTATAGTCCCCCCGTAGACTTAGTACAGCCTACAGGGAACCTTTTACTGGGTCGTTTTTTTTGACATTGGTAGTCGGCACGACGTAAAGGCAAATAATGCATTGAAAAGCCGTAGCATCATAAATTGCTGAGCCCTGACTGAGCAGTGAGATAGAGGCAAGTCTAGTAAAAAAACCCCATTACAAGCAAAAAAAATTAGTTAATGCAAATAATCTATAGAGGTTAACAAACCGAATGTAGCTTGCTCTTCGTATCTGCATCAGTGCATGATTGTAGAAGGTGGGGGTTGTTCGCTATTGTCATAAATGTCCGAATAAAGTTGAACCCCCCCATGACCTTCGAGGTTCACTCCAGGTCCACTCACCGCAGTTTTTTACAAAGTAGTCCATTCCTGGTGCGACTTTACTGCATGCACGTTTAACATAAGTCAAGCTTATGTTGGTCAGTGATAGGGTGGAAAATGTTGGTTTGTGTTTTTTGGTTCTTTTGTTAGTGCCGTACTAGAGAAGCAAACAAGATTGACTACCTTAAATAGCCGGATAAGTTGGCAATCGCGCAACGTCTACCGCGCACTGTTCACACGTTGCAAAATTCCACAGCGTGCATGTACCATCGTGTGTTTCAGATCATTGACAAAAGATAGAACTGTTTTGCCCAATTTGCCAAATACCCAACAACAGACATACAAATCAAGAAGAAGGCTAATGAAATTAAATCGTTATAACCATCCCATTTTGTTTTTGGAGCCCTCGTGGTTCCTATTACGCAGGACCTTCTGTAAATTATTTTTTGTGAATTCTATACGCATTCGCAGGACCACCGTTGCCGTTGGTGGCGATGTGATGGTCTTCATTTGTTCTCGCGCGCAGCTAGCTATTCTCACGATATCACCGTTTTGTTTACCCATCGTTGCTAAGGAGTATGAGTGTCCGGGCCACGTTCGCATGGTCGTGTTGTCGTATGGATCTTGTGTATGGAGGGATGATTTTTTTGTCGGTTTTTTTTTGGTGAAAATCTGAAAAAAACACTGTGCCCTTCGTTGCGTATTTATAAAACTTTCTGCATAATCCACATTCCTGACGATGTTCTTGGATGTAAAAGGATGGGCCTTGGTGGTAAACATCTAAGCGTCCACAAGTGAGCTGCTGATTCAAGATGGTCCCGTCCGACCTGCAGGCTTAGTTTTAGGCTCTTCACAATGAATTTTTAGTTTCCTGTTTGCCGCCCGCCCGTAAATGCCACACATCCCAAAATAATTCATAGGTTTCATGATTCATTATTTTGTGTTGTTTTCCTTACGAGTCAGATTTTTTCCAAGTATTCTGAGATTTTTCTTACACAAATACCTTACTATAAGCAAGTTTCATTCCGAATTTGCTTTTAAAAATGCTTTTTTTCCGACAGCACTTTTCACCCGACAATTTATTAAAAGTCGTAAGTTTGAGAGTCGGGCGGTAAACCACAAGACTTGAACTCAACTGGGGGGGGGGGTGGTCTTTTCAAGTAGTGTCACGTCATTGGAGGCCCTTTGTTGTAATGTTTAAGGACATAATCATTGTAGCGGACCCGTGGCTGCGCTTTTAAACACCTCAAATTATAATTTCCACAGGCGTATGCTAAAATTCCCTATACTTTTAGCTTGTAAGTAAAACCCACCGCAAAACCCAGAGGTCTCCGTTTCCAGGGAGTGTGGACGGTAGCAACCACGCGACCGAGCTTATTTTGTGATTGTTAATATATCCTCCACCCCCTGGGGTGTTTAACAAACAACCACCAATCGACCGGTGTTAACGCAACCAAATTGAATTCAGATAATTTCAAATCAAATATTATTTTAATTTTATATTTTTTTGTCATATGTTTTTTTATTCATAATTTGTGGTAGCGCGCCATGAAGCTCAACCAGTTACAACCTTTTTACCTTAATGTTTTACATTATACTTAATAGAAGAGACAAACAAATACAAAAAACCCTTTCTTTGTTTCCACATATAATCCGTGCAATATTTTATTTCAATTAAGACCATAAGACACAACACAAAATGTTTTTTTCCATACATTTCAAGTTTTTTGTACCTTTGCTGAAATGCAAAATTGTCACAGAATTTCCAAGAGAAATTACTCAAATTTGGGTAAATGTTTATTTATGTTACTAATTTAGGCAATGCAGGAGAGCCACAGAATGAAGTCAAATATTCCTTGAAGAAACCTATTTCTTTGTTATTTCTTGGAACAAGTAAATAAATTCCTTTAATCTTCGACTTAAAGACTTTAATATTAAAATCTAAAATTTATACAATTAATTTATTTCTATTTTAATCAATCACTCACCAATACTTGATCGATACACTTGATCAGTTATGGACCCATTTTATCTGGCCCATTTTTGTCCTGCTTTTATGGTAAGCAAGAGCAAGCCTTATTTAATCTTAGACCCAATATTTGTGGGCCTAGATTTACCCTGCGCCCCATTCAGGCACCTATTTTTAGCCAGATTTGATTTAGGAGACCCCGGTCACTAGAGCTTGTCCTCTTGCTCCTGAGTAACCCTAATCCTGACCTTTGGAATCAGGGTTTATTTTGGGAATTATTGAGTGGTTTGCTCTTCCCAGTGGCTAGTTGGCCTAGGTTGTGGGCTATGGTCTGCCCTTCTCGGGGCTAGCCCCCGACTGAGCGGCTGTTTGTCTAAAAACAACCCCCAGAAGTACTTCAAAACACGATCGATACACCCTGCTCACGTGATTGGCTAACTTCTGACGTTTACAAATCCACATCTCTCATTGGCTGTGCATCCCAATTGGACTAATAATGCTAGTTAGTAATCATCTGATCGCTAAAAAAAAACAAGTGTTTCCTAGATGTGAAAATACAATCTACATTTTAATAGATTTTACATTTCCTAAGTTATTCAACCTTGACAAATAACACAATGGTTACATTTATTCACATCTACGTCAAATTTACAACATTAACAGCATTTTACTTTCCATAGACACCCACAAATTTACGAAAATTACACATTTCTAGCAACGCTCCCCGATCTTGCTAACCCTTAACTATGGTGGCTTTCGTGAGTAATCAACACTTCAAAACTGTTATTTTCTTGTCTTCATTATCTGATTGCCTAGAAATTAAATACTGTGTGATAATGTACTCAGACATTCTGGAATCCCATATATCAACTTGGAGTTAAAATATGAGGTAAGATAGCTAAACAGGACAGTAAACTGGCACAAAAGATCAAAAAATAAAATTAATAACCGACAAACGCGAAAAATTTCGAACTACGAAATTACCTGACAGAATGTGGAGTATTTCTTTTCTCAAAAATAATCAACCAAATCATCCCGCTTGGCTATAACAATGTTTTCAACGATCTGAACTGCCCTACAGTTTCCAAAATGCTGTGCCATCAAAAACAAGGTATTTGCAGGCCTAGCCTACTCAGGCCAGCCTAGACTGAGTTTAGTCCAACAAGTCCAAAAAATGGTGTCCCATTACAATAAATTGCTGATCAATTTCAAACATGTCTATTTTCAAAGTTCAGGGATGCATGTTTTGAGAGAGTTGGGGAAATATGGAGAGATGGTGGGGGAGGGGAGGGGAGCATATTTTGGTTATTTCTTGATGGTTCCCGGTGTTTTGACTACTTGGTGGGTGTCAATAGTTAATGAGCATTTCCTGCACTCCAAAATGGCTATTTTGGTAGTCAAAATAACAAAATTGTCAAATAAAACAATTTTTACACAAAAGTGGACACTGGATGGTTCCAGATGGTTTCTTGGATGGTTCTCTGTGTTTTTTGTATCATTGTGTATCAATGGTGTTGACCATTGCTAGATCCCAAATCAGCTATTTTGGTTTAAAATACCAAAATAACATATTTTTAAAGAAAAGTGGACACTTCGATGGTTCCCCGCTGGTTTCAGGTGGTTCCAGGGTTTTTTTTGTTCCTTTGGTATTTCCATGGCTATTAAGGATTGCCGGACCCCCAATTGTGCGGTTGGTCATTATCAAATTTTTTGATTAACATAAACACTTTGTGTTGGTTCAGATTGTTTCGGATGGTTCCCAGGGTTTCTTCTCTTCTCATTTGTGTATCATGGTTTTGAGGCAAATGTGTGGAACACAATTGGCTATTTTGGTTCAAGATGGTCCAAATAGGATTTTTCAAGAAAAGTGCATACTTTTTGGATTGTTTTCCCTGATAGTTTCTTGGATGGTTCCCCAGTGTTTTCGGGTCCTTTGTGTTCAATGGTGATGAAAATGCCTGGAAACCAATTCAGTTCTTTTGGTTCAAAATAGTCCAAAATATGATTTTTAACTAAAGTGGACCTTTGGATGGTCCTCAGATGGTTACTGATGTTCCTGTGTTTTTAATCGCTCCTTTGTGTATCAATGGTTTGTTGAGCACTTCCTGAAACTCAAATTGGCCATTTCCGTCCCAAATGGTCAAAATTGGATTTCTTAAATTAAAATTCAACACGTTTGGATTGTTCCTTAATGGTTCACAGTGTTTTTAGCTCCTTGGTGTTGTCAAGGTTGATGAAATTACCTGGACCCGATTCAACAGTTTTGGTTCAAAATGGTCAAAATAATTATTTTTTTAAAGAAAGTTTGTCACGTTGGATGGTCCCAGAATTTTCCTGGATGTTTCTGGTGTAGTTTGGCTCACCTTTGTGTATCAACACAAAACCAAAATGCAAAACAATTGCCCCGTTCCATCCAAAATGTCAAAATCATGATGTTCAAAAGTGGACACTTTGGATGGTTCTTGATGGTCTTTGGATGGTTCACGGTGTTTCAATGGTTGATGAGCAATGTCAGTAGGGACTTAGTGCTACCCACAGGATGGGTGCCTATTTTACACAAATTTTCTCAACATGAGGGACATTTAGTTCCCATAAAGGATTTTATTTCTCTTGGCCTGTTGGTAAGTTAGTTTCTGTAAGATTAAGTTGACATCTAAAATGTAAAGGTCGATAACTGAAAAATAAAAAATAAGATGACTAAAATTTGTGGCGGAGTACCAAAATTTCTCCTATGGTAAATCCCCCGGTGGATTACCAACATTATTTTTCTTATTACAACGCTGGTTAAAAACAAAACCAAGAGTTACTTTGCTCTGTGGTTTAGTTTCCCATACATTTTTATTTTCTCTTTACAAAGTTGGCAAGAAGTGACCATTTGACATAACTAATTACCGTGAGCAGAGACAATGATTGAGATGGCGATTTAAGCGTGATGACTCTTTACCAGTAAATACGCAACTTGTGATGACAAAAACTCAGTAGACCAGGATGAAATTGCATTCAGACGCATCTGCTATGCTGACACATGGGAGTTAATTTAAAACCTTTTTAAAAAATCTATGTGAATATGCATTGGAATTTTGTATCGCGTTGTTTTGTTTTGAACTGAAAAAATAATAACACCAACAGGAATAAAAACCATTGTGAAGGGCCTTCTTACTATATCTCTATGATTTGCTCAAGATTTATCCTTTCCAGATTTACTGTTCCAGATCACTAAATAGATCAATCTTAAAATCTATTTAGTGACTAGTTTGTTTTTTCTAGATTCAATTTTGTGTAAGATGTTTTTTTTTTAGGAAGATTATTTAATTTAGTGTTAAAACAAAAAAAATCTATACATTTGAGTTTTAGAATACCAGTTCTTAAAAAGGCACCCTAATACAGAATTAGAATACAGGTAAATGAAGTCAATCTGTACCTGGTTCTTGCAAATTGCAATTATAGTTGAGATAAGTTGGTGAGTCCAACGCCAAAATATTCCAACCTGCAGTGACCTTCACATTGCATAAACCCGTTGTACAGAGATAAAAAAAATGCTAAGTAATTAGCGCTAATGATCACCGCTAATGACAATATAAATTTACCGCGCCCATTGTGACGTTAAGAGATTCGACAAACTCCGGAACCGATCGGTTCCCTTACCAGTGATGTCATCGATGGCTGGGTCAATCGCCTCCTGCGCGATGCGATTCTCTTTGTGTGCTTAATTTCCGAAGTTCAATGAAGTTCAGTATAAGGCTCAGAGGTTGACCCGATGTCCAATGATTTTTCCACCTTGGCCGATCCTGAATCTTTGAAATGTTTTACTGGTTAAGAAGGAAAAACATTACCCAAAATCGTTTAGCCCAATGAAAATCCTGCGATATACCTGGAAATATTGAATTAAAAGTTTACCCGGCTGTTGCCCCGAGGTGCACCATGCCAGGAGGGAACGCCGCCATGTGTGGCGAGTGTTAATTGGCCATGCATTTTGAATGGGCCAGTAAAGGAGATGGAGTTGTGACATCTGCGCAACACTTGTGGGTACATTTCTTTATTTTTCTCAGCTGATACACAAGCGATGATGTATATTGGTGTCAATTAAAGCTTATGATAAAAGCAAATACAGTCATCATACCAAAAAGAATAAAAAATAATGTTGGTTACCTCTAAATAGTGGTAAAATAGCGACATGTGAGGGTGGAGGAGATGATCAGGATGAGGATGATCAGGATGAGCACATTCTCTGGTTGGGTAGCACGCTGATGGGCTACAACCACCATGATAGATCATGCCATTGTGAATTTTTACTAATATTCAGATTGATAATAGTTAGTTTAGATTATCGTAACTATTCATATGAGTAATGATGTTAATTAGGGTACTTACTAATTAGTTTACTCATCAACCCAAGAGCATCTACCTGCCAAATGATCGCGCGAGAAAACAGTTGTGGTTTCTCTTAACGATATGTGTAAAAAAAATACTTAGTTATTAGGGTTACTTTCAAGAGTCTGAAATACGTAAATTATAATTAGAAAGTTAACTGTTTTCAGTGATTCAATATTCTGTAAAAAATATAAACCAAATAACAAAGTGATCAATTGCAATTCTTAGCATGATTGCTCAAAGACAATCATGGGTGAGAATTAGGGCAATTTAAAGAAAGATACAAAGCAGGGGTATGGGCCATGCCGGTGAATTGAAGTTTAAATTAAAAAAAGTGACTAACAAATAGGCCCACTATTCAGTACTAACATTATTTAGAAATGAAGATTTTCATGTGCCATCAGATGGGTTATGGGCTCGGTATACAAAATTTGGTGCAAGGTGATGTTTTAAATACATATTAAGAATATATGTCAATTTGCATTGATTCTTCATTCCTGTGTATTTTTAGTGTTTTGAAATCATTTTGGCAAATGATACAATCTCAGATCATATCTTGAAATATTCAATCATGTGAAAATTCTGTTGAAAGAGGTTGCGCAAAATTATTTTAGTTAACATTAGACCTATTAATGTTATAATAGTATAAAAAGCTCTGAATGAGAGAATTCCAAAAATTAACTTTCAAAGGTGTGGTACACCAATAATACTCTTTTCCTTGTTTCAAAGTATGGCATTTTTCCCATTATATTGTATATTTGGTTCCATAACTTCTTTTGCTGAACCCCATGTCATTTTAAGTGCTTTTTTGGAATCCTCAGATAATCCTATTAGAAAATGTATACTTTTATGTGTAGGTGTAGAATAAAAAAGTACAGATAATTCAAATGAAAAAGGACACAATTTTCTTGTCGCGAAAACATGTCACACGAAACTGGCCCTTCAAAAAAGAATGGCAATTGCTTTTAAGGTAAGTCACACGGAACCATTCGGTATTGGAGTTCAGTCACCCGTTAATTTACATCATATGCATACATCAGGGCGGCGTGGGCGGCAATGCAAACATTTGAAACGGCATTCACTGCAGAGAGCGATTGCTGCCACTGCAAATGTCCTGGGGACTTACATTATTCTTCATAATTTTTTCTCCAGATGATACCAAATTAGCTGCTTCCTCAGCATTTTGTGTAAATTTCATCATTCTCAAAAGGACGTGACTTTCTCCATCGGAGACCATGTCCGGCTACCTTCAGCGCAATAGTGGTTCCCGTTCTCATTCCGTGGTAAGCAATGGCAAAGCCATTTTCCAGTTTGGAACCCGTGGTCACCATTCGTCCACTCCTCTCCGGCTCTTCGTAGATGCCAAGAAGAAGTGAATAACATCTACCATGAGATGGCTGGGCATGTTGCATGAAGCACTCATTTTCAAAGGTAAGATACATGGACATGATATTTGCACAGCTGTACATCACTGCCTTGATGTTTTACAACAGTGGTTAGACTGCGACTTAGCTAAGCACTATCCGTGAATTTGATAACTCAGAAAATTGAACTAATCATAAAAAAATCTTATTTTGTATGTCTGTATTAACAAGTACAATGTATACCAAACATTCCCTGCAAATAAGACCAAAAGCCGCCCAACAAGGATAAGATCAAATATTTTCATCGTTACTGTCCATACGGACATTTACTACAACACGTAATTGAATGGAGATTCATATCTGAGAATGCTGCTCTTTTAATCTTCCTTTCCACCAATTTTTCAGTTGCAAAAGATAACTTATGAGACTTTTACATAATTATTATACCTCCTGCATCTTGGTTGAAACATATGGCCATGTGTCTTAAAGGGGGATGGCCCAATTTAAGAATATGAAGTTTTCATCTTAATAGATTGGCCTTCACTCCAAACCCCCATCTGTAAAGTTTCGCGCCGATATTTCAATCCATTTTGATGATAGAGCTAAAACCGTGATTTTGTAAGCCCCACAGAATACTGTGTAAAATTAATATTGGTCGACCAAAATAGTGCACATTTTCGCTCATAACTTCCAAACCAAAGATCCTTTGGCTCTAAGATTTCACAGGGTAAATGAGAAAAATAGTAGCTTTCTTCTGATACCAAAATGTTGTCCACTTACAGTAAAATCTGGGGCTTCTGGGGACAAGGCTATTAGCGATCGGGCCATGGACCTTTAAGGTGGGAACCCCTTTCGTGATGCACAAATTTGTTTGTGGTGAATCATCCATTTCCAAGTTTTGAACAAAAACTTTGTCTTGACAACATAACTATACAAAAGCATACATTTTTGGAAAGCTTATAAAATAAGGATTCCAATGACATCAAAATAAACTTGATATTCAGGGTGTACCAGTAGATATTATACAGGGTGTAACAAGTAAATTTTCAATAAAAAAGGGGTTGCCCTGTGAAATTTTAATTTCCTTTCAGAAGAATTTGATGCACTTGGGGGACCACAAAATTGAAAACACTAAAAGAGCTTTCAGAAATATATAGTTTATATTGGATGCAGTGATTCCTTACGTGTGTACAGGGTGACTTAAATAACATTCGTTATAAAAAAACACTAATTAATGCAAATGTTATTTACTACTGTTAATTAGTTCATTCCTTCCCTTTAAACTGATGTACATATGTGTACTAACTTGATGGCATACATTTGAATCTTTGTGTTGATGATTTTTGTCCATTTAGATATCAGTTTACAAAATATCCGTGTACACAGATGTCTATGGGAAGACCATTTTGCAGCTCGTTATTTTGCTTATTAAATCTAATTAAAGGTGCTTGTTCCGATTTTTGCCTATTGTGTTCTATGCTTGATATGAGAGCCTGGCACTTGCACGTACGCCCTATCAAGTACCGTGGGAAACAAGCTTGCAGTTTTGACGGTAGAAGCAATAATGCATATTGCAAAGCCCTATTCAATACTGTGCTAATTTTGATGGTTAACCACTAAAACGGTGGTTTTTCGGTTATATCTTGGGAATGAAATGGATTTGAGGGCTGAAATTTCAGGACGATAATGAGAAAAATACGGCCTTTCATCTGATATCAAAATCGATACTACTTCCGGGAAAATCAGGGGGGTCCCAAAGACGATCGGAACATGCACCTTTAATGCAAGTTTGATCATTACCTTTTTCCATGTTTTTAATTGCTGCAATGTCCAAGATTAAGTATACATAAAAAGATATCCATGCTACATCAAATAATAATTGGGGATCTATAAGGAAAATACATCGCAGCCGGCACATGCACGGATGATGCACCCGTTAGATGGGACAGGTCACATTTGTTTATGCCTTCTACATTCCATGTCAGTCTGACATACCTGCCAACTAGTAAGATTAGTAAGATTTAATCTTATTTAGTATGATTTCCAAGATTTTTAACTGCAGAAATTCTTACTAATAAGATTTTTAAATTTTTTGAAAAGAAAAATATTTCTTAAAGTCAAAAGAAAATTTCAAATTTGGTGTCCATGCCCCTTTGTCAGCCCCTCCTGGCCCCTTCAGGCACCCTAAGGCAGGCTCCTGGACCCCATCAGGGCCTAAAGACCTCATTTTGCTAGTGTTGAGTGCCATGGTGCTTGCTGTGTGCGCTCTGCACTTTCATAAGTAAGATTTGACTTTCCAATGTTGGCAGGTATGCAGTCACATAATTATTGTACTTAACTTCCCCCAAAGCATCAATACAAACATTTACTGCTCAAGAGGGGGGATGGTAGCTTACTATCATCCTAGGAGAAATAGTAGGCTACCATCTCCATATCACATTCCCCATATCTAGAACAGTTAATATTTGTTTTATACCTCATATACAAATTCCAACCATCCTCTGTATCAAGCTTTATTTTCGTCTGTCTTTCAGGTGTGCCTGATGATTTAGGTGTAATTTCCACCGAAGTCAACACCAAGATAGACACCTTTTCTGCACAGGTTGAAGGGATCAGAGAGGTACTGGCTAGGGATCACATGAAAGTGGCTTTTTTTGGAAGGTAAAATCACACATTCACATGACGATATATGTGCATAGGTAACAATAGACATATAATTAAAGGCACTATCAGTGATTTGCTAAATCAGAAAGTCGAAAAAAATCAGATTTTTTTATGTCTGTAATATAATAAGTACAGGTACCCTAACATATCCTGCAAATGATAAGGCCAGAAGCTACCCAATATGGACAAAATCAGATATATTAGTCATTACTGTCCATACGGACACTTCCTATAACACATACATGTAACTGTATGGAGAGACATATCTTTGAACACTGCCGTTTTCTTCCTTTTTTGTCAATTCTTCAGTTGGGAAAAAGTAACTTATGAGAATTCTACAGACTTCTCTTTCACTTCAGCTAATCTTGCAAATTTCAAATATTTTGACTCTTTGGGATGAATCACTGATAGTGTCTTTAAGAAAGAATTAAAACTTTGCATTATTTACCAGAGCATATTCACAAGATCAACTGGCATTCTCAGTGGATTTGAGATGCTTAATGTAAAACTTGCTAGTGTGGACCACCTCATTTTGACGACGTAGAAGAACGTCCCTTCCTCCTGCTCCCTGGTGGTCCTGTGGTCAGCAGTTTTTCACAGATTTGGATTTAAATTCTCATC
The DNA here is from genome assembly GCA_023653785.1 of Ophioderma brevispina. NCBI lineage: Eukaryota > Metazoa > Echinodermata > Ophiuroidea > Amphilepidida > Ophiodermatidae > Ophioderma > Ophioderma brevispina. Next base: position 60,560 of record JAMKCH010085932.1, read on the forward strand.
ATTTTTTAAATGGGGTGCCTACTGAATCACGTGTTCACACTTTTTAATCACCCTTTTGGCTACTCTTCCTAGATAGAGAGGTGCTCAAACAACTAATGGTAAATCTTGGTTTCGTTTACCGAACAAATCCGACCGTACAAGCAATTAAGTTGATTCAGTTTGCTTGTAATTGCCGGTCAGACGTCAAGAACTTTTTTCCCGACATTGCTTCACGTTCCGGTCAGACGTCTTCCCCTTTATAGGGACCCAGTGCTGCTACTGCCGTCAAACGTTAACAATTTTCCGCAAGTGTTTCTCTGCTGCGGAAAAACGTCCCACCGCATGCAAAGCACCAAATGCTTGTGATAGCCGTCGGGTCATCATGAGACTTTTGTAGGTGCCTTCTTATATGCTGGTTGACGTGTTCATAAACCCATGCATTTTCTGTTCAAAAAAAAAATTATGAACTCCACCACACAGGTATGTCAATGACTTCACTAACTATTCATGTTGTTTTTGCGCTTCCTATGTTTTACAACAGGACTAGCAACGGCAAGAGCACAGTAATCAATGCCATGGGAAGACAAGGTTTTTGCCATCAGGCATAGAGGGCACACCACAGAGATTGCTTCATTGTAGTGGAAGGCAGTGAGACAGAAGAGTCCCTACCATGCCAATACGGACTTCCAAGTGAGAGATGAGCATTCAGGTATGTAAGCCAGCCAGCCCTGCTTATCAATAGGGAAAGATGTAATCATCTTCTGATAAATTTGGATATTTTCTACTTTCCGTCTTATTTTAACCACCCCAGTTTAGTCCAAATGCCAAAAGGACCTCTGACTTTCCTGGGATTTAAATGGGTTTCTCATATAGTTCTTTGTTTATTTCCTTTAGATTTATAATAAACTAGTGCATTTCCCCCATGTGTGATTTTTTGGACCTATGTGTGTGACCCTTGACCTCAATTTGTTCGTGCTAGTAGCGGTTCTTTTGACCATTTGGTGGTATAGGCATTTTCTAATGCCAATTGACCTCTAGGTCCTTTGACAAACCCTGCTAAAACAAGGTCAGACTATTCCTCCCCTACCTTCGATCAAATATCAACCCCCCCCATTCAAAAGATAACGAAACACTAGCCCACATAACACAGACTCGCAGACAGATATCATTTTTAGTAGTATAGATGTCAGGATTCCATGCTGCCCATGGTTCACTTGTACTTGTTTCTTTTCCGTCCGTAGGTCAATTAGCTCATGCCCTACACTCTGAAAGAATAGCCACGCCCAACTACCATTGTGCACATCTATTGGCCAAAGTCAAGATGTCACTTATCTCTGCAAAATGATGTTATTCTTCTGGACAGGTATGTCGTACTGAGTATGAGTAAGTTGTAAAGGTAAAGGGTGATCGCGCACTTTACAGTGCAATCCCCCGCAGTGCCCATCCTGTTTCATAATCCTTGGGCCCACTCTCTGTTCTGAATCTTTGGGCCCAGAGTAAGTTTTTCAATATGTCTTGTTACCTTCCAGCATAAGCCAGTAACCATTGTTACACCTGGATCGAGTGAGTCAAGCAAGGAAAAGTACCATTGTCCAAGTACACACATGTTAGCTTGCAGCAGACTCCCAAATCCCACAACCTTCAGGCAACAATAGGTCATTTATCCACTGGCCAAGATACTGAGTAGACCACAAAAAATCTTGGGAGATTATTGTTAACTTTAAGTATTAAGTGGTAATTTGAACAACTTCAAATGAAAACTCATGGAAGTGAAGTTTTTTTCCCCTGGTGACAGGCTTATGCAATAAAATTTCCGAGTATTTGAACATATGTTTTGCCTAAATCCATTCATTTTCAGGTTGTTTCTTTAACAACAAAGTGACTTATGACCCCTAAATGTATAAAGCATGTTACGTGCCCAGCCCCCCCCCCAACCAACGCCTTTCATATTTTGAATGACTAAGGGCCTGAAGGGCCTGACTAAGGTATGAAGCATAAGTAAAGTGATAACTTCCACATTAAGCTTATACTGTCAGCGCTTCCTTTCCACCATCGCAACTTAATGTAATAGTCACACAGAAGACAGCTTCCGACCCAACCACTTGCCGACTACACAAGACTGCATTTTTTTTCAAAATCGGCTACAGACTTGTTCAAACTTGCAAAATTTACAATTTTTATCCCGACCAGGGATGATTAGTCTGCAAGTTTTCCCGTCGTCAACAAGATAAGGGATGCTGAAACGCCGAGCAGTAGGCGACCGCATCATGGAATCAACAAGATCCAGCATATTTAATTGGCGACGCCACTTGTTCAGTCCCCGATTAGTCGCCGACCTTGAAACGACGGCACAAGTTGTGACATGTCGCTGTGAAGACTGCTCGTCGATTGGTCACCGAGTTGTTGACGCCAAGAAAGATCCCGTCACATGAAGACAAACCACGACGCGATCCAACCTCTTCCCAACTACACAAGACCACATTTCTTTCCAAATCGGTTGCAGTCTTGTTCAAATTACAATGCAAGAGATGCTCAATCGCCGAGCAGTAGGCAATCAAGCATGTCACTTGTTCAGTTCTCAATCAGTCGCAGACCTTACCACGACAGCACAAGTTGCTGTCAAGACTGCATGTCGGCGACTCATCTTCTGTAGTCGTCGAGTTTAGTCGCCGATTCATCATATCCATTGGCTTGCATTTGCTCTCCCGCTTGGAGCAACGCATGGCCGACCACTTTCCAATGCACACAACCACTCATATGATGCGCACCAACTCTCGGCTAACCCAGCTTCCAACCCACTTCATGTGTCAAGCCGACCTTCCCTATTCAAAAACCCGCACGATTTTTTAAGCTACAAGACAAAATCGTGGCCGGTTTTTTTCACATTTGCCACATGCTCCGACCACCCACGACAGCAGAAGACTGTATAGGAACAGACCAGACTTGGCCAAACTACACCTGAAAAAGGAAAATTACGATTTTCAAAAATTGGCCAATCGCACCAGTCTTGAGCAGTGTGGAAGTTGTTTTCTAGCAAATAATCGGATAAGACGACAGACGACTGGACAGAACAGGCCCGACCCGTTGCCAGAACTACCATAAAAGAAAAACGGCCCTCACGATTTGTTCGAAAAATTTGGCCAATTGCCACCATTCCGAGCAGTCCTGGAATGGTTTTCTAGCAAAAAAAATCGGCTGTGTGACTGAGCCTTTTTAAGTTTTGTCTGAAATAGATTTATCTCATATGCCTTAAAACTGCTGTGACTTATCTCCCCGAGCCATCACTATTTAGCACATAAGGCCAAAAGAAGAGAATCGCCACAGCTGCTTACAGTCATCTTTGAGCTATAAATCCCGTGTCTCTACCTCTCGGCATTTGTTGATCGCAAAGACGACATCGCTCGCTGCAAACTTGAAGCTAGGGCGATTTTGCGCACATGCCTTCGCGTCACAATGACGGATTTCTTGATGCGGGCATAATAATGACATCACTTCACAGAGGTAGAGACCGGGACACAGGATGTATCAATAAAAAACACACAAACTTCTCCCCAATTTTGTGTAATTGTGTAGAATTAATCACAATTAATTAATGCCATCTTAAAGCCCAAATCCCCCTTTCAATGATAGTAATTTGTTCATGTTGTGGTCATGGATACCGAGTAATCATTGTCTTTGTCAATTGGACAAAGTGAGCTTGGACCAAGTTTCAATAATGCTAGTACACAAATCCTATGTCAATTTTTCGCTCTCTTCTCACTTCTCGACTTGGGACCAAGGTTTCAGTAATGTCGTATTTTACACCAAATCCTATTTCATTTTCGCTCTCTCTCTACGTCAGTCATGCAAGTGAAAGGGATTTTTTTAATTGAAACTTGACCCAGCTGACTTTTGTCCCTTTTGCAAAAACAATGATTATCAGTTATCCATGACCACACATGAATAAATATCATTTGGAAAGAGGGGATTTGTGGCTTTAAGATAGCACTAGTTAATTTTGGTATTATTTTACACATTTCCACAAAAATTGGGAGAAGTTTTGTTGCGTTTTTATTGATACGCCTGTATAGTGGCGTAAGCAAGTATAGCTTTACACTTAGTTTTTGTTAGCAAGCCTCTTTGTTGGCATCAACACAATGACCTAGTATTTATTATTGGGTCTTCATGTGGGCCATAACAGCCAATATGTGCATGTGGCCAGATGCAATGATAGCTTGTGGTAACTCCACAAGACCTTTTTCTGCATATACACTCCAAAAGATTTCTAATCATTTTTTGAAAGGGTCTGTTTTGCTCGTTACCAGTCAGCACATTCAATATATCATGAGGGAATAAGGCCCTTTCATAATTCTTACTATCATGTCCCGACTTTTTGGCTAGTACGTAACAGACCCACTCCGTGCATGCCGATCCCTGTACAACTTGATGGCGTCCCCTTCATGGTTAGATGTTTGTCTGCAAATGCACAGCTTCTATGTCACTGTGATGGTAAAAAACCACTTGTACGCTTGTGACAGTAATCTGAAATGCTGGTATGGTTTAGAGTTGCATATTTGCTCAATTCGTGAGTTGATTCGCTATATTTTTAATCGTCTCTCTAGACCTGCCCAATGCCCGTTCCGATACTCATCCCGAACCAGAAGTTTTTTTTTCACTTGACGCAGCCACCTACTGCACATGCGATGTCTCAACTTGAAAAGGGCTTATTCTTGGCTATAGAATTAACCTTGGTTTTTTGTTTTTTTTTTTTGTCTTTGTTTTAGTCCTGGAATAGATGTAGAACCTAATCTCGACGAGTGGATTGACAAGCATGTTCTGATGCTGATGTCTTTGTCTTAGTTTCCAACGCTGAATCAACGCTAATGAGAATAGTAGGTTTTAAACGTTGGTGTTTGTAAATAAATAACTAGTCCTCTTTCCTCCTCTTCTCTCTTCCCTTCTTCTCACTTTACCTTCTCTCTCCCCTCTTTCTCTCTTTTATACCTGTCTCAGATGTTCTATTTTATTCCATTATATACATTACGAATATCAACTAGTGCATTTTTTTGTGCGCAAACAAAAAGGCCTTCAGACACCCCTATTGCCACTTTAAAATTTTCGGTGGCGCCCATTCGAGGGGGTCCCATGCTACTCGGTACGCCCAACCATAAGACGTCACTCGTGTCCAGAATCCTTGCTCTGTTTTGTGTCTAAGTTGGGGCACCATGTAAAGTTTAATGGGAAAATTATCACATAATATTTTCCCCTTTAACGCCGATTTTTCTATCGGCGTTTTGTTTTTATGTATATAATATCTGATAAACCTCTACCTCTCTCGGGTCTTCGGAGCTTTGATGATGATGTGTGGTGAAGTTTGAGATTTTTTCTTTAGACCGGAAATCCGGATGTTTGCTAAGGAGTGGAATTCGGGAGATTTCTATGGAGTGGAATTCGGAAGAATTCTAAGGAATTGGAAATTATGAAGAATTTCTAAGTGAGTGGAAGTCGGAAGCTGTTAACATAAGTATCAGACATATATTATGTATTATCCTTCACATGTTTTGCCCCCGAGCTCAGGGCTTTTATTTCGCAGCTGCTCATACTGCGGGTGTTAAGTGGGCTTATTCCGTGGCCAGGTTTAGCTCTCCCCTACGTAAGTCCACACACCCTAGACCGCCAGGGCATGGTGGAATATGTCCCTGTCTCGTGTCGCTCCCTTGCCTTATTTATTTTATTTTTTCGTCATCTTGTCTATAGCCTCAGCGTCCCATGTCAGTTGTGTTCTCACAGCATACTACCAGCTCGTGCCGATTAACTCAAATTTTTTTCAAAATTTTTTTTTTTTTTGTTTTGGGGGGGGTGCCCCTGTGTCGTCTGTCGTCCGTCTTGTCCCCTTGCCTTTCTGCTCTACCCTTTTTGGAACTCCCGCTTCTTGGTTGGCGTGGTCTCCTATCGTATCTAAAAACCGTTACAAGTATGTTTTACTTTTGATGTTGGCGAATGAAGAAACCACTTCCAGAAGATGTTCTTGATGTAAGAGTTCTTCGAGTCAAGACACAGACCCTCATGAATTGTTGTGTGAAGTTCCAAGCTGTTCAGAGAGAGACCTTATAATATACAAAGGGTAGACAGAATTGGAGATTCCATAATTCTTTGATGAATTGGACGTGTGTATGGGAAGTTAAAGAGACAAAGGCCCAGGCTAAAACGGCTCATCTCCGTTCAGGGCCTCTCCCTCCGGGTCGTTCACCGATGAAGCTTCTACCGCTACCACTCAACCTAGACTTCTTCAAGAGGCATTCAAGTTCTATCTTTGATACTAGTCTCCAGACAGGTATTATCCTGTTGCTCGCAGAGTGCTATTAGACACGTTATTGGGCAATTTTATTAGTCCACGCGCACCTACTGCAGTGTGATTATAAGCCGTTGATTTATATTATTTCTGTCGAGTGGAATAAGTGATACTACACTGGCCTGGTCTTATGCCACGACCCCATTCTATGGTGATTGGAAGATACAACGGTGAGTAGTACCGTCTGGGGCGGTGCCGTCTCTATATGGGTCAGAAGAAATTTCGCAGGCCCGTGGACTATTGACGGTACAATACTTTCAAGTGATCTAACAGCGTCTCAGTCTTACCAGCCCATAGAAATTCTGCCTCAGTCCAGTGCTAATTCACAATACTTGAGAAGTCAGTCCGGCTCTGTTTATCCGTGTGTGAAACTTTAATCAACCTTAGTCCAACCGGCGTCCGTATGTTGCATTTGGATTTAGAACTGAGGGCCGACTTCCTCCGTGCGGGAGTGAATGAAGCCCAGCGGCCTTTGTTAAGAATTATTGATGCGGATATTTTTATGAATACGGACCCGATTGTACTACTCGTAAGTCTGGCGGCTTTTTCTGGCGGCTGGGTGCCGTATGTGATGTTAGAAGTATTTTCTGAGTGTGATGATAATTTTTAATAATCAGCTCTACACCTTTTGACGGCCGTGTATTACGTACCGTAACTACTATGACTCATTTGTTGCGGCACGGGGCTGCCGATGTTCCCGATATTATACACCGACGGGTCTGAGTTTGTCAGAGGAACATGATACTTTGTATGGTGATTGGGAGTTGATATTCTTCCAATGAGACAGAGTTTTCCTCCTTGGCTTCGAAGAAGTTAGTGTGTTGTTCATGCAGAGGTGTATTTCGATTAGGGAATTTAATTTCTCCTCTTTCTTCCAAAACTACAGTGCTTTCCCGGTCCACCGGTCCGTCCACCTAGTTAACCTTCAGGCCGTCTCCATGGTTTTTTCTCCGGTGTGAAATTATTCAACTTTTCCCTCCACAGATTCAAACGTCCGTGTTCAAGACATAAGTTAGATTCTTCTCATAAGACTATTACTCCAGTTTATCATGTAGACAGAAAACGTGGCTTCTTCTCCCAACGTTATTCCAACATTAGACAGAAACGTTCCTCTAGTATAGAGTTCATTGCCATCTTATTATGATTCCTCCGGTTAAAGATCGAATTGAACGTGTCAGTCATTATTATGTTTCAAGGCTCTATCGAGGATGGGCTTCTACAAGTCCTAAAAGTTAAGAAATCTATAACCTGCGGAAGCAGGAAGTCTGTTTCACACCATTGTGTACTGAATCCTTAAGTTGTTACGTCTGATTATGTTGATAGTCTATCCTCTCATGACTCTTACAAGTGATTCATCGTAACAAGAGCCATCCTCGTTGTCAGCTCCTAGTGATACAGTCCCCAAGTTAAGCTCTTTAAGGCTACCAAAAAGCCAACCAATACCGGCTGTGCTACTACTCCCGCTCATTGCACATTCTATTCTATTCAGGCAACTTCCAGTCTAGAGCGCACTTGTAATAGCTTGGGTAGAGGCTCTGATTTGATTGAGGATACGAAATTGTAATAGAGATTTCCCAGATTTATGGAGCTTCTTACTCCCGATACTGACCTTTCCCTGAGATATTTCGAAGACCTCAGTACATATCTCCCTATGTTGCTGCAACCCCTTTTTGACGGCCGTTTTGTTCATCAAGGTTTGGAAATGTTATTCTGCTATTTCTGAGACTCCCCTTCTTCAGATGGATTCCTGAGTCCTTTCCCTACATGTAGAAGATTTTGAATCATTCTCAGCTCCTTTGGGTCCCAGACCAATCGCTGGCTAAGATGTAGTCTGATGAGCAATTTACGCAAGCAGACCAGCCGCCCACCAGCCATTATCGAAGCTGTGTCTTCCTAGAAACATAACAACCGTGTTTTCTAGATTGATTCTTGGAATGAGGGCAAGGATGTTGATCTTCGGTTTTTGGACAGATTGCTCGTAATTATATGTGAACTCGATTTGTAGCCTTGTCTCTTATCATCCTTATGAATGCTTTATTGGCCTATTGTATAGCTGTCTAGTGAAGCCAATGAGAGATATTGCCTTTATACTGTGAGAGATCTTCATCACATCACGTTTCTACTGCGCCTTTTTACTAAGATTCTTACGCAGTAGTGGCTCTGGAAGGAAGATCAGTTGACGCTGGAATTTACATCCAAAGAGTTCTCCTCACTGCTCCTAGAGGTAAAGAATCTTTTTGGGATACAAGTTGGTCTAGTAGCCTCTCTTGAAGAAGAACGAGTTAGAGCTGCCTGATCAAGTTGCCTAAGCTACCAGACCAGAGGTTCTTCAGATTTAACGCGTATAAGGTACAACCTTACGATTATGGTTTAAAAGAAGGGACCTTCCGATCCCTAGGTTATTTTCATACCTTAAGAAGGCCAGAGGTTCCTTCCGGAAGTCTGGCTACGACTCTAAGGACAACAAATCCAACTATAGAGGCACTAGACAGTACAGAGGTTATTCTTCCTACTCCGAACGTAATAAGCGCCAGACGTGGCGCGAGTAGGAGAAGTAGATACAATTTGACTCCTACCTACCTTGACGCCAGTGGAGGGAATCTGAATTTATTCCTCCCGGCGTGGCGGTCGATAACCTCGGATCTATGGGTTTCTTCAAACAACTTCAGAAGATTTCCATTTGCAGTTTAATGACCACTGATGAAAGTCAGATTTTGCTCTACGCCTATGCCAGAAGAGACATTAAGGCTATGATTTTGAAAAACCAAGTGACGGAATTGTTAGGAAAATGCTATTTTTCCAATAAGAAAGTCTATGGAAGGATTCTTTTCGTTTTTTGTTTCCTACCATTGAAGAACAAAACCCAACCGTTCAAAATCTACGCCCTCCGACCGTTATTCGTCCGAAGCTTTTCAGAATGGTTGCTTTTTCAGCTGTCATCAAAGAGTGACAGAAGGCTGGTTTGGTGCGACATTGGAGTTTAAAGACGCCTACCTTCATGTTGGTCCAGTTCTTCCTCATCACAAGTGGCTTCGCTTCAGTTTAGACAACCAGTCTTCCAATTTCGAGCTCGCCATTACCGGACTTTCTAACTTGCTCTACTTACACCTTTACAAGACTAGTGGACATGGCAGAAACATCATTCTGAGAAGGAGGTACCAAATATTGTCTATCTTCGATGAATGGCTTAAGCTAATCGAGTCTTGGAAAAAAAAACAAAAAAAAAAAAAAGTGTTATCAGTTTACTACTTTGGTTTGTGACGGTGAAGACTGGGTTATTCAGGATAAAAAACAAAGAAATCAACTTCATCTCAAGGCAGAAGCCGGAGTTTTTTAGGAGCAATCTGGATTAAGAAAACCAAGTTTTTTCCTACAGAAGAGAGATCCTGAAACTGTGAGAGTAGATCTTTTCTCATTCTGATGGAATTTATCTCCTGCGCATCTATGGCTTCCGCTGCTTAGAAATGCTGCTAAGCTTAGTCGACGCTCTACCCTTCTGCAGTTTGTGGATGAGACTGCTCAGTTCGGGGATACTACAGAGACAGAGCCTATGTTTTGCATAACCACACAAGAATCTATGGTGGAAAGAGGTTCACGGATTACCTCATCGAGTTATAACACGACAAGGAAGCTTCGAAGATAGGTTGGGAAGCATGCATGAGATCCCACCAAATAAGGGAGTATGGTCGAAGTTAATAGGAAATTCTCCTATAGATATCTAGAGTTGCTAGCTGCTAACATGCTCTTAAGCGATTCAAACAGATGGTTTCTGGGAAGTCAGTGAAATCAGATCAGACCATTCCACTGTTGTTGCCTATATCAACCACAAAGGAGACGAAACAAGAGTATCCTCATGGGCATTGCAACCATCCGCTCCGGCCGTCTCTTGGTGCCAGATCATTCAACTACCCTCAAGGCGAACTTCTACCGAAAGTTATAACTGGTCTAGAATACAGCTTTTCCAAAGGAAAATCAGCCGAAACTGAATAGCTTATTCGGTTCTCAACTGTGGAGTGGCATCCAACAACATAGCCGTGTATGCCAGATAATTTTTGCAAGACTTTATAGGCCCATAGTAGATCTGTTTGCATACTACAAGACTTACATCTCCCAACATTAGCACTGGCTAGCCGGACGAGAAGCTGGGTGAGACTGCTTACAAATAAATTGGGAGAACCTGATTGCATACGTCTCTCCACCGTTAACAATTCTGGGGAAGGTACTAACAGAGTTAAGCAATCATGGTCAAGTAAAGGATACTGCCTTTTAGCCCATTTTGGCCACGTCAGGTTTGGTTTTTAGACTGGCATCTTGTTGGAAGACCATCCAAGACTGATCCTTTAAGGCAAAAGCTGTTGAGTGGACGAAAGGAAAACAAAGAGTGTCGCGCCAAAGGCTAATCTCTACACTTGTCTGTGTGGCCGCTCTCTCAAAGCATGCCCCCCCCTTTTATCAACGCAAAGGTTTGTTTCACAAGAAGCTGCCTCCCTGGCGGCCGGGAGCAGAATGAAGCCAACCTCCACTATTTTTCTATATTAGACTTCGACGCTTCAAAGTCTGGTGCAAGAACTCAAGGTTGCTCCGCAATTCTGTCGCCTCTGTTGAGACGTGGCTAATGAGTGTATCTTTGCTATTACTTGCGTACACTCGTGTGGACTCAATGCGCCCCAATTTTTACAACCACTAATATGATTATCGTTGGAGGTGATCATTTGGACTGGGTAGCTTCTCACTGGCGTACGTAAAACTATCTCTACTGAACAAAATGGCTGAGCGAACGTGTTTACATTTTCAGCGAAGTGTTCAAGCCGAGTGAATTTCCACCGTACCAAGTCGCAAAACGAATCTATGTGGTACAGTATAGCAAATACCGGGTGTATATAACAGCTAACTACTTCCTTCAGTAACGTCCGCCGGCGAACCATTTTGAACCATGGACAAAGGCATCACCTCTTCTTGATTTGACTAGAAAGACAGTATTCCTTCTGATGGCTGCATCAACCAGATCGCTGTCAGAATTCAGCGTATCTACAGGCAAGAGTATAAATGAGATTTCTCAGATTCTCACTATGTCACTCTACTTTCTCGTGCTGGGTTTCATGCAAACACAGACACTCATATGCACCTCAGCTATGTTTCTCAGAGCTTCCCAGAATTTTACTACTGATCCTGGGATAACGCTGGTTTCCAGTCAGAGCTCTCCACTTATTACCACCTTTGACCTTACTGCCTTCTAGGAATCATGGATTCCTCAATATCTGACACTTCTTCATCTCTACAACTAAACTTACAAACCTTCACAACCTAACATTATCACGCTCGGTCACTTCCCTCATCTCTGATGCCTTGAAAGTGAAAGCTCGTCACTGGACAGTAACATCGCCATTAACACTGCATGCTTGAAATTAGATTCAGGCAACTATCTTGGGGCTTTTCACTTCGAGTGAACATATCGGATATTATGGAAGCAGCAGAATGGAGGACGCCTCCAACGTTTCAGAACGTTTATATGAAAGACGTCCCTTTGACAATTATCAATGGGCCAAAACCATCCTGTCAGCAGCGTCAGAGTAGAGGAGGGATGCCATGCAAATCCTTACCAACAATGCTCATAAGGTGAGGAGTGCCGGTTTTTTTTATATACTTTAGTGCTTTGATACAGATTTGCTGTTGTTAACATGTTATCATGTTTTATATCATATGGCAGTATATTGGGGCAAAATTATTTCAGCTTCCATTAAAACTTCACATGGGGAGAAACCCCGCTACAACTGGAGACTACCCGCTCCACTTCCTCCACCTAGTACCAGTGTGGCAGTCATTCACTAGTTGGATCATAGTCGTAAATGATATAATGGAATAAAATAGATATACTAACCAAGGTTGTGAGATTGTTCAATTTAGACATGTTACTTACTAATGATCCAACTAGTAACCCTCATCCAGGCCCTTCCTCGCACGCAAGTGGAGGATCCTTGGGGAAGGTAACAAAAATGAGCAAGGATTCTGGACACCAGTGATAGTCATATGGTTGGCCGTACCGATGCTAGCATGGGAACCGCTACTAGGCATGGGCGCACCAAAATTTTTAAATGTGTCAATAGGGTGTCTGAAGGCTTTTGAGCACAAAAAATGCATAGTTGGATCATTCGAAGTATACATGGTATAAAATAGAACAATCTCACAACCCTTGGTGAGTATCAATTTGTCAGTTCGATATATGGGTAAATTGATAAAACAATTACAAGTAACTTTCAATATCAATCTGTTAGCCACAAAATTCCATTTTGTACTGACATTTTTTTCCTTTCAGTCTGTGTATTCCCTACAATTTCAAACTCTGCAGAAAGAACTTGAAAATCAAAAACACTTTTGGTCAAAGTTAGGACTATAAAAATTGTTGATTTGGCTTTTGAAAAACTGAGAACCAAAGCACCCAACTAATTTTTGGGTGATTTTTGTACAGTTTTAAAAAAAATCCACTTTTCGGCCTCGTTACTTTGTGAGTTATTTGCAAGGAACTAATAGATTTCTTGTGTTTGTGGTGTTTCTCCTCAACAAATGTCTTTAACCATCATATTTCTATCCATATGTATTTTATGACTATATAGTGTGTTAAAGTTTTTAAAATTTGCTCTTACCACTACTTGTTCGCTCTAAAAAACCTTGATCCATTAACATCATCATCATGTTTTGAGGAGTCCAAGTGTGTGAAACTATCGGATCCAAAACAATTGGATGATTGTCGCCCAATATTAATTGGTCGCGCTATGAGTTAAAATATGGGCTCGACTGCTGTCTTGCCCAATATTTTTGCAACCCATAGATCAACAAATTTTAATTCGGGCTTAAGCGACCCATTATTTTATATCAAAGTTGGAGTAAGGGGACCCTTTAGAAGTATAGTTGCCAGTTGGTTGGTTAAAGTTTTAAATTGCTATTCATTTAAAAACATGGACCTGAATGAAGGTCCTTAGGGGAAAAATATTATGGGGGATTAATAATATTATCCTAAGTCAAAGGTCAAATGCGGTGCAAATGATGTATTATGAAATTGTTTGGTTAAGTTTGGTTAAGGTTTTAAATTGTTTTTAATTCCAAACATAACCCTGGCTGACATGGATTATAAAGGACCTCAGGTGAAAAGGTTTTGGGGACTGGGAGCCCTTCCATTCACTGCCCAGGGATGCTTCCCTGGGTTTTTCATATGGTAGGAAAAGTCTCAAGCAGCAAATACTTGAACTCTTTCTGCGAATTAGCTATTCCAACTAAACATGGTCTTTATGTAAGTAATCCATGCTGATTGTGATAACAAAATTCTTCCTGTTTACCAGGAAAAAAGTTCTTCCACAAAGTCAGGAGAGGTTATCCAAGCCCAACAGCTTCATCCTGAACAATAGGTGGGATGATCGCAGGGGAAGAATATTCAGTAAAGCTGTAAGTGTCTTCTCATTATCCTCAGAAACTGCTCATTTTATCCACAAATTTGAATTTTGGGGGTTGTGCTTTTCCATCTATATTTTAAATAAAGAGATTTGGGGTAATATGGGTTTGTTTCTGTGAATGAAGTTATAGTGGGTTTGATCAAGAGCACAAAACTCCATTTTTTAGATGTAGACTTTCGGGCATTGCCATGGTAAAGGAAGGACATTCAGACTGTTTTGGACTTTCAACCAGTGCAAAATAAATGATTTATTAAAATGTCAAATATACCCCATAATCTATGCATGATACTAGTTTACACAATTTACGCTACTTTTTGTCAAACAAATATTTTTCGTTAATGAATCTTGCTATTATGAGCTTGGTAACAGAAGGGCGCTATGAGTGTGTATAGAACCTTTGAGATGACTCTATTACGCGGAGATCAACATTTTTCATTTTTTAAAAAACTGTTCATGAATGTTGTATTTGAATAACCCTATTCAGAATCAGCATGAAAAATGCATTCAAATGAGAACAGACAAGCCTAGGCTTAGGTCAGTGGTTTTTCAGATGGCTTCTCAAACCACAGACTTAATGTGTACAGGAATTACCAGGAGAGAAAAGGGTTCCACACAAAGCAAGGTTTCACAAACTCGCCATATCTCCTTGTACAGGAGAGTACCGTTGTTGATTTGTATCAACCCACAGTTGATATGCAAATTAGCGCATCATCCCGGCCTCAGGTCACTGAAGGCATTTACGCGGTATGCTTAAAGTTGACGCATGTTCGTCACTTTTGGAATGCTGAGTATGTGCAGGGTCCACCAGGTGCAAGCGCAACACGCACACAACACACACATGCAAAAACCTATCGTTTTCCTTAGATTTTACGAGGAAAGAGTTCTGTCGAACTGCGGAACATTTTAGTATTAGAGTGACAGGAGGAGATTTTTTGGGATACAAATTTCTCTCAAATGACTTGATCGATTGTAGACAACCTAACGAGAAGGTTTCGAAGGGTATTGGACAAACAAGCATAAAGAACAAATGCAAACCTTGTTTTGAACTTGCCTGCTATCCTAAATCATCCCTATAGGAAACCACACTTTGAATTTCTGTAATGCCCACGACAAATTATTCTAAATCATCATCTTATGATATAAAGATCGGCGTCTTCGGCTTATTCATTTCAGGTGTGATCTAATACTATTGTGGTAAGAAAAAAAAATGTGCAAAAAATCTGGGTTCGAAAAAATGAGGGCGCTTCTCTCTGAATTCCTCATGTCTCTTTAAGTGAGAATAATTAGTTACTCTATAATACACGATATTATAGGTTTTCAATAAGATTTTCATTGTTGAAAGCAAGCCGCATGAGCGGATAAATATATGTGGGACTCATGGATGCATCGTTGTTGATTTTGTGCTGAACCACTCTGTAAAATTTTTGAACTCTATTATACTTATTAAATAAGTCCTAGTCAGAACATGAAATGTGCAAATCAGACATTGATGCATATGATCAATACATGTAACATTCTAAAATGTCCAAAAATAGGATGCATATTCTCTTCAGAAGAAGTTGAAATGGGGAATCCTGAGAAATGAATTTCTTTCTTGAACAAATATGATTATTCCAGTTAGGATATTATAGTTGTTTCACGACTAATTTGGCCCGAGTTAAGAAACAGCACTGCAAGAGACTTAGTTTTCCTTGTGGAGGAGCTTAAGTAGTCACAGAGCAGGAGGGCCAGAAGACAGAGTATTCTTTGTGTCAGCCAAAGAAGCACTCATCACACGCACTCCCAAAGACCTGAACACCAGATTCCGTAAGTCTATAGTATTTTCAATTGTTATCATTTTAAAATTATGCTTAAGGACAGTGTCAACCCCGAGTTTTTCTGCGTATCTATTTTGGTTTGTATTTGCAAAATTTGATGATTGTCTGTAAAAGTATACCATTTCTAGAAGAAAATTAAGATGATGAACCCGATGGTGGCATCAATTAATTGTGAAAACTTTCCGTATTTTGAGAAAAATACTAAAAAACATGATTTTGCCCACATTTTTCAGACAGCATAACAAACAATTGAATTTTCATGATTTCTATCATGTTATTTTTTAGAAACAAGACAAATTTGTCTAGGGACGTTTTGTTTTCATTTTCTAAAATCAGAGCTTTTCGAAAGATAGGGACAAATGTTCAAAAAAGTGTGATTTTTACCTTTCTTTTTCCAAATTTTGAGTATATTTAGGAAATATCTTTAGTTAGAAATCGAAAATGAAAAATTGGAGACCAACACCGCCCTAGAGCAGACCGACTGCTATCGTTGAAGTGAAACCTTAGCTTTTACTTAGGTATTTTGGAGTTTCTTGTCTGAAAATTTTGCCAAATTTGTATCGAACAATTGAGAAAATCTGTGTTTTATAAAAAAGAGACACTTTCACTCCATTTCAAGCTGTATTGCTTTCTCAAATCACTTTAATCTTTGAGACGTAAAATTGACTATGTTGTGCAATTGATGGAAATACATCTTATGCACTATTGAATCAAACTTATTTGATCTCTACCCCAGAAATCAGAAGAAATTGGAAATTTATCTGGTCAAAATTAGCGCTTTGTTTACATTTTCAAATATTATTTTTTGTTTTTCCAAGATGCATTCGCGCAAAAGTACATTAAAACACGCGCACGCTTCATTACGCAGTAAAAATTCACCGTGCGACGCGATGCTGCGCCTTGCGACTGACTGCGTAAAATGTGCTTAAATTCCCGTCGTTAAGACCATGCGGTTTTTGTGACTTTATATGGTCAAATAGTTGTTTTAAATCGGCAAAAAAATACAGCTCAGGATTGTCTGCAGTGGATAACCTTTGGTGGTAACGATAGAACACAGGTTGATGTTTAAAATGGTGCAAAAATCTGAAATTCGTGTGAAAACATAAGCACTTGAGTTGACACTACCCTTAAAAGGATACCTTGAATATGAGAACATGAGAAAGTCAAGGTATCCAAACATTTTATAGATAAAACAGAATAAGGGTGGTGCAAGCATAAGTACAAAGTTACAAACCCTCAGCCTTTATTGCCAAAGGGTGTATCGTACATTGTTATTTATATTAGGCTTCCGAGTGGTGCAAAGAAATCTTTGTATTGTACAGTTTTGGTAAAAGTCCCCTAATGCAATACAGTATTCTTTTTAATATTGTATCGCTTCCGGGCATTTTAGCGAGAACGCCATTATTGTACACTGTATCGTTCGCCAGTTGGACTACAACACTCTCAACGCAAGGTTTGGTTTGAGTCAGCCTGATATTTAAATAATAATAATAATAATATTGAATGGATTTTTTCGTATGATACAAGAATATATTGCACTCGCTAGAAAAATATTGTACTCGTCTTCGACGCGTACAATATTTTTCTAGCTCGTGCAATATATATTGTATCATACTCAAAGCCATTCAATATTATATAATTATTTTTGGTGTCCCAACATACTTCCTTCTGCCATGATTTGTTGTTTATTTTCCCTGTCTTACTCATAAGCATGTGTGTGCATGCGTGCGTGTGTGCATACTTATGTGCATGCATGCATGCGTGCATGTGTGGTAAAAATGCTAACTCTGCACTTATTTGACTCATACTTTTGTGCACATTGACCAATTAACTTCTTATTCAGTCAGAAAACCACTGGCTCAAGACTCTTTAAGTCCACACACCATGAAATTATGATTACATCTCAATAGAAAGCTGGTGACCTTAGGAAATGAACAGAATTCAGTTTAGATTTTTATCTGTCTTTATAAAGCAGTGAGGGCTTAAAAACTGCCAAGATTTTATGTATTTTCCCGTATTTTCCATACGCCCCAAAACATCCCAATTACCTTATTATAAATGCGTGACGATGATGACATCATTTCGGTGACACGGATTACATGATCACAGTGCAAATATGTAAACACTGTACATCTCGAGTCATGATGCTACTAACAATATGCCGGCATTCTGTATGTATTAACATTGTTATTTGCAATGTAAGAAGAGAATGAAGATGAGAAAGTTGTTGGTACTTGGTCACTGCAACTTGGTGCTATGTCTATGAGGATTAATATTGTGAAAACACCTAGATTTACAAGGGAGGTGTGTGACACGCGGCCAGTCAGTGGTCTGAGTGGTGGCGAGTGCGTTTAATACTTGGAAGCTGAAATTGATGAGGCTTTCACAAGAAACAAGCAAACGATAAACAATAGGTTTGACGTTAGGTCTTTTGATATTTATTTAGAATCCCAAATTGGCTATATAAGTCATCAAAATGACAGAAAAGCCCGGGGAAAGGAAGAAGCGAGGCTCCGCAGGAAACTGCTAAATGATAAGTTGGAGGCTGTGTGTATGCGATGCATACATCAATGCCGTGCCATAGAGCTTTAACTCTACGATCGATGCCCACTGAGACTGGACTCACTTATCCGTAACAATGATCATGATGATGTCGCATCGAGCCATGGTTTCTTTTAATTTTTCATAATACTAAACTTACCAACCCGAAATTGTTTTTTCTAACCGATTTTCAGCAATTGTCACCTCATATTCTTCTGTCTTCTTCCGCTATGATGGGTTGACCGTTGAAAAAACTCTACGGCAGCTAACGGTATATGCATGCATCACCCCACAGTATATTCGCGGTATCACCTTCGTCGTTGTCCTTGCCGGGGTATTTCCTCACCGGGAAATAACCCCGGCCAGCTCTTCGCTGTCCGGGGTACTTCCCGATGATGAATATCCCAATTATATCATGCGGTGCACCCGCATTATATATTTTCTTCTCTCGATTTCTTTCTTTCTTCTTTCTTTCTTTGTTTGTTTGTATAACTTGCTTCAAAATGCTACTAGTGTCAGACGCTGGGTCAGATAGTAACAAGAATTGGCCACAAGAACCCCCGACCCAAGGTTCATATATGGTGTTCACAGTTTGACCATAGGGGTCACGTAGGGTCAATAGCAGTCATTGTCGCGCTAACACCCCTTTTCCCTACTTCTCCCACAGTTCGCATGTCCTATCAATGCCATTTGGTCACAGTGATTGCCAGATGCCTGGCCATATGGGGTGTTCACAGATTTTGAATCCAAAGTCATTTAGGGGTCAAAAAGGGGCAGTCTCTCTAACCCTCTTAATATTCAAAATGCTACTAGTGTTACGCAGTTGGCTTGATCTGATCCAGACTTTGTCAGAATAACCCCCGACCCAAGTGCCATACAGGGTGTTCACAGATTTGGGTCAAAGGTCACGCAGGGGTCATTACAGGTCAGTTGCGCTTACCCTCCTTTTTGCGGTTTCTGCCACAAATCAATTGCTATAATCACTAGACTTGGCCAGAAGAACCGCTGACCCAAGACCCATATGGGGTGCTCACAGATTTGGGTCAAAGGTCACATAGGGGTCATTACAGGTCAGTCACTCTTACCCTCCTTTTTGCTATATCTGCCACAAATCAATTGCTATAATCACTAGACTTGGTCAGAATAACCGCTTACCCAATGCCCATATGGGGTGTTCGCAGATTTGTGTCAAATGTCATGTGTGCCGATTAAAGGGGCATTCTTTGAAAATCTTAAAAACCCTTCTCACACCACCTATCAATTGCTATAATTACCAGACTTGGTCAGAAGAACTGCTGATGCAACCTATATAATGCGTACACAGAATGGGGTCAAAGGCCACGTGGGCAGCAGTTTGTCACCGCATGATATACTCGTGCTTTCTAAAGCACAATCGCTTTCTAGTTCTGACTCTCATCTGTATATTTTGGACTCAGGCTTGTACTTTCACTCATTTTGGTTGAAGATGAAAGACCTACGAAACTGATTTCCAAACCAGTTGTGCGTGCGTTTAGTACATGATCTATTGACCGGTTGCTTCAATGACGTCACAGGCATGCATAGCGCCCAATTTGAAGAATTTCATTTTGTTTTATAGATGGTCTAGGAAAATAATCTTTTCAGTGTAATTGTGACTTACCTGTAGCAGTTTGGAAATAAAACTTATGTTTCTCATTTTATTTATATCAAAACCATTCTATTGAAATATAATCATATTTTCATGGTGTGTGGACTTTAATGGTCATCAGGGGTGTGAGAGTTCCTCTTTTCAACTGATTTCCTCATTTTCCAATGGAAAAAAATAGTGCCAAATTTCAGCTTTTTCTTGTGTTTTCAGCCTGTCTTTGGTATTTTACCCAATTTTGCTGTATTTTTCTTTTTTTTATCCGTGGCCTCTCACACCCCTGGGGTATATACGGATTGACCTCTAATTAATGACCTCATTTATCATTGACCCCATTTGCAAACTGCTAATGCAGGTGACACATATGTTTTGGTGAACGCTGTATTTTTTCTGTGTTATATGTGTATTAAGTATTATATTTTGTTTTGTTTTAGAATTGCAATTACTTAGTTCTTTTCCTGTTAAACAGGTGGTCCTCTTGCTGAGGGATACCAAGCTAGGTTATTTGCTTTTGAAAATTTTGAGAGGCAGTTTGAGGTGAGTTGGGGGACTCATAAAACATCTTTTAGCGTAGCTCAGGGTGAAAATAGTTTTGCATAATTGCCTTCATGATAATAATGAAATGCAATTGTGTTTTTGTCTGCAACATAGTCTGTTTGTGCACTTCAAGAACTCTTACTCACCATTAGATGCCTATAATTGAAGAAGCAGTCATGAACAATCCAAAAAGACAAAAATCATTTTTTTCATGCATATAGGCATCAGTATTGGTTTCTTTTCTGCACAGATTATTGTAAACATAACACAAATCTTATTTTGAAATTAAATGCTTGCTTCAAACAAAATGTCCTTATGTCCCTCAGATGCATATCATGATTTTGACACCTTTATAAATAAGGCCAAAAAAAGTTTATTTCAGCGTCAGGCATGCATAGGTGTAAAAAAAATGACATTTTACCGCATTTCTTTTTTTTTTTAAGGTTTTCAAGAGATTGTTAACATTTTGGTTAAGGGGTTTGATGTGTTAGTGAACTACTCAATAAATTTTCCAGAATTCACATATATGGTATTTACAACGGTGCTGATTAAGAATCTGAAATAAAAAATGGGACTCACCGACTTTGTTTTTGAGTGATAGCCAAAACAAAAAAGGTATATTATCAATTTTTAAACCATGCAAGTCTATGGGAAAAATCAAAATTTGATGTTTGGATCGCCTACAAAATAAAAACTTCTCGATAAAATTTTGTAATTTCTAATATGTTGAGGTCCCGATGTCGCTCTTTAAAATTTTAAAATAAAAGATGGGGTCACTGACTTACTTATTCCATTAAATGCTTGAAACAACTCAAATTTTATTCTTTTTTTACAATTTGGGCGCCTCGTTGGGCGCAAGAAAAGTTTGCGGCACATTCGCACGCCTGAAAGCAGGCGTAGAGGACTCGCGATTGACGCAATTTGTTTTTGTTTTAATTCTTCGCGTGAATAAATGCAAACAAAACGCACAGAGATCCACGGTATCATCGCATGGAACTTGCACACCTCAAAATGCAGTCTTTCTTTTTCCGCCGACAGTGGGTGCTAAATTGAATGCTCAAAGCTCAAAACAGCTTGCACGTATTCAAATCACACGTCAAACCCCTTAAACTGGTCCAAAAAATTAGGGGTTTTTTGAGCTACAGGAAGCTGAGACAATTTTTTTTGCCTAATATGATAATCTGATAAACCTGTGAATACACATTCTATGGCAAAACAGGAGGTCATTGTAAATTAAAACAACTATACTTGTGAAAAGAGCAAAGGTTGGTTCCCTTGTAATGTTAACTGTTTGATTTTACAGGAGTGTATATCTCAAACAGCAGTGAAGACCAAGTTTGAACAACATGCCAAACAAGGTATGCAGATAGTGAACTGTATGCAAGGAATCCTAGACGAGGTGCTTAATACAGCCTCTACCAAGAGGTAAGATGTGCCTAAATAATCTTTGCTTCAAAAAATTCTTTAAGGCCCTCTATTGAAACAGGTGGTGCCAGCTTTTTACTCGACCATGTTATTTCCATTGGAATAAATTTGCAGATGAACTGGTGAATGCTGCATACAGCTATTTCCATGTAGATCCTTAACACTTCCTTTGCCCTCAGCACTCCATGAGTGGTACACTCAACCGGCCATCCAATATGGTTGCAGGGGCGTCCCGAGACCATTTTAATGGAGGGGTGTTGAATCTGTGTTGCCGACAAAACTGTCCATTTGCTGACACAATTTCCAAAAAAAATGGCAAATCGCAACCTTGTTCTTCCACTTAAATTAATGGTATCGCCTCGGTTTCAATTCGTCATAAAGAGAGTACCGGTTCCCAAAATCATACCTTTATTCTCTAAATAAAGGTGTTCCAACTACTTTTTCCATGATTTTAGCCACTTTAAATTTGGGAAAGATGTGCCCTGATGTTTTAAATGAATTGGATGAATAATTTTGATTATATTGTGATTTTTCTGTGGAACATAATAGCTGATAATCTATCACAAAAAATAAAGTATGTATTGAGCCCATACAAGTAACATACAAATATGAAACCATCCTTACAATCTTCCTGATTTGCCCTGTATCACATCTGTTTGGATTTTATTATGTCATGTCTGATACTATTGATAGGTATAAAAAAATGTAAGGGTGTTAATGATGTATAAATTTCAGGTCCACCTGTATTGAAAGGCGTAAAGAGCAGCACGATAGATTAGAATATATGACTCATCAACTTAAGGTTCTGACAACAGAGTGCAAAGAGAAGATCAAAGAAACAGCTGAACTGGGAGAAACAAAGGTATGGATGCCACCTCTATTTGCTAAGTCAATAAATAAATTACTTATCCACACATTCACTTAAAGATAAGTCAAAATGGGCACTTTATTTGGTATAAATTTGAAGGAAAATGTGGTGATTCATGTAAATTGCATTTGGTTAAAAAAATTGGTGCACTGTTGAGAGAGGAGATTGAAAACATCACCCATCCAAGTAGTTCCACAATGAGAACTTTTTAAACAGAGTTTGGCAACACGGTTTCGCGATGACGTCACGGTGGTTACCAGTTTTTCCACGGATCTGGCCAGGCCTCTGACTGTGACAGTCTGCCGATTCCCGTAATCAATTTTCACGTTCATTCATCACACTCAGTTTGGAGCTTCCGCGGTTGGGAATATTACCAGAGCTTCGACAGCTAAGGGACATAACAACGGCCCCATAATGCA
The DNA here is from genome assembly GCA_023653785.1 of Ophioderma brevispina. Classification (NCBI taxonomy): domain Eukaryota; kingdom Metazoa; phylum Echinodermata; class Ophiuroidea; order Amphilepidida; family Ophiodermatidae; genus Ophioderma; species Ophioderma brevispina. The sequence goes on from JAMKCH010085932.1 coordinate 83,546, forward strand.
GTGGACACACAGCAACCAGTTCTGCAATGTTTCTGCTGAGTCCGATGATGGATGAGATGGCAGAACATATGGCAGATGGCATTGGATGGCAGAACAAATAATTTGACGCAATCGTCCAATGGCGGTGCCCTGGGGTGAGAATGAGAAACCACTGTGACGTCATCATAAACCGCGCCCAATATCCGCCCAATTCCAAGTCGGAAAAAAGTGCTTAAAAGCTCACTTTTCTCTCGTTTTATTTTTTTTCGAACATAACTATGAAATACCTAAATGTAAAAACAAATACACTTTAAAACGGGCCACATCCTTTGCCATTTTGACTTCTCTTTAAAGCTCACTTCAGTGATTTGCAAAATCAGAAATTTTTTTTAAAAAAAATAATGTCTATAACAAGTAATAGGTGTCCTAACATACCCTTCAGTTAGTCATAAGCAACCAATAATGCAACTTGTCATTTCAAAACCCGGTCCTGGGGTCCCGGGACATAAAGCGGGGACTTAAGGCCGGGATTGTACATTTTGCTGTCGTTACACCCCCGCCTTTGTCCCCGCAAAAGTAACCCTAAATCCCGGGTAGCCGGCTTACCATTTTGGTACATCCCCGCTATGTCCCGGCCTCTACTAGCCAGGCTTCGGGGTGACCTCCCCGCTATGTCTCGGCCAATGGGGGCGGAGACTGCTTTAAAAACTCTGTACAATCCAGGCTCGGTCCCGGCTATGTGACAACGGGTCTAGCTATATAAAATCCATACTACTTTTTGGATCGCCGAGTGTCAGAACCGAGGCGAAATTTCACCACATCGGACCTATTTGGAAACAAACTCGTTTGTTGGTTTTGTTAAAAAAATCCACCAGCACGGCGAGCCTGACCACTAAAATAGAGTAATATCTAAAACCCTGCCTCATATCTGCCACAGAAACTTCAGCCAAACAAGATCATCATGGTTATTGTCGTTTTGTCGGCTACTCTGTGATAGTGACTTGAATATATGCCCATGCCGTACCCTGTCAGTGGGTATCAATACATTGCGACCCTCGTGGTAAATGTCTTGTGATTCAGTTGATATTAATTTTTTTTTAACATTTTCCTGTTGATTTTTGTGTTTTCTGGCGCTTTTACGTTGAAAATATCATCCTCGGATTAGTCGGCATGATATCTCGACCGTGCGACGACGTGCTTTGTGGCTACAACCTGTATGGCTTGCCTTTCACGCGACATCGACATGGAAGAGATCGGACTGCATGGGTAGGCCTATATGGTTATATACTACAAATTTGACCGGCGATACTGCTCACTGATACTGATAGCCTGGTTTTATAGGGTGTGACACATGCGTTAAAGTCCCCGTTTGTGTCCCGGCGAGCCGGGAAAAGTTTTTGTACCTCCCGGCTTAAGTCCCAGATATCATCATGATTGTCCCGTCAGGCAGGACAATCTAACGTACATTCCCGGCCAAGTCCCGGCTAACATCCCGGCTTGCGGGGCCATACTTTTTTGTGGGGCTGCCAGACCACTTAGCAATCCGTTGTGGTGTGGTATGTTGGATGTGTGGTGGATGTGGTAGTGTGGTGTCACAAATTGTTAGTTTTCTTTAATTGACCTCAATGAAAATTGAAGTTCAATTGGACCAAACTTCTGTCATAAGGTGCCTCATGCGATCCCTCATATTTTGAGAGATCAAAGGTCTGTGTCCTCAGGGTCAAGGTCATGGGGCGGCCCACAGCTTATATTCTTTGAATATACGAGCGCGAAAGCCGAGAACCGCGAAATTCTAGTTGTACATGCCCGCTATGTCCCTGGACATATACCCCGCTATTCCCGGGACCCCCAGGGCCGGGATTGAAATTGTACCGTCAGCGGATCAATCAGAGATTTTGGTCACTACCGTTCGGCACTTACTACAACACATATGTGAATGGATATTCGGTCTTTACAATCTGCTCTTTCTCCCTTTTCTGCCCCTTTTCTGTTGGAAAAAATAAATGTATGAAATTCTACAGACTCATCACTTTTAAGCTACGCCTGCCATTCCACTATTTTGACTCTATCATGTGGATCACTGGATAGTGTCTTTAATTAGTGTACGCAAGGTTTCTATACTACCCCCTTCTTACCTTCCCATCTATGTGACATTGGACAGATTTGTTTTTTCGATGAAATTTTGAGTTTGTTATTTAAGTTTGGTCGGGGTTGCAATTCGGTAGATAAGGTGGTTATGTGGTTGAGGAATATGCTCTTGTGTCTGTTACTTGATATTAATCTGCGTACTTGTTGAAAATTGGTTGAAAAACAAAATAAGTTTCTTCTTAAAATGTGCCAAATGCTAGTTTGATCTAATAAAACCTGACCATGTCATAATTTTTTTGAAACTTAGAGATAAAGATAGGATTGTGTTTTGCTATCTTTTATTCTCATTCTTATCTAGTTTTTAAAAGATATAAAAGAAAAAACTCCCCAGCTGGTCAAAATGAACCATCCGTCCCATACTAGCCTTGTGCACTGCGTGACCTTCACACCACACGTACACATTGTGCAACGACGCAATTAATAAATTGAAAATGCTAGAGTATGATACAGATATATTGAACGAGCTAGAAAAATATTGTACGAGACGAAGACGAGTACAATATTTTCTAGCGAGTGCCATATATTCTTGTATCTTATACGAAAAAAAGTCATTCAATATTATTATTATTATTATATCAGCTGACTTGATAAGGAAAAGAGAATAGACATACCGGCACCGATGAGAAGTCCAGTTTTTCATCCAACTTCCTTTGTCTTCCAATTCAAAGTTTAACAGGTTCAAAGTTCCAACAGTTCCAACACAAAGCTTCAAGGTTCAAAATATCACAGTTTTCCAACATCCAACACGTTTTTTCACATTGGAAAATCATTCCAATAATCCAATAACTAGGCTATTTTAACATTCGTGTATGAAAGTATTGTAAGTAATTTATGGTGATGTGCAGTTGTGCAACACAAATGGCTGATATTGCTGCTGCACAGGCTGAACTGTCGTGTGCTACGTGTGGTGGTACTACTACGACTACTTGCTCGGAATATCACAGAGCTGCGTCAGATGGTGCATCAGAGCAACCGCTGCCCTAGCTTCCTGTTTGTTCTGAGTGAATTCCTCAATGAAGGCGAGCTGTGAACTCATACCGTTCCATATCAAGATCTTGATCTCACATCATCACCAGTGTGTCAAGTGTCTGGTTCTGGAGCCTACTAACTGTTTTGCTGGCGCTGTTGTTGGCTCTATAGCATTAATTTAGGCCTAGCCTAGGCCTATGCCCCAATGACCGCGAAAGTGCATCGGACATGTCTTGCTTTCTGCTATCGTTTAACCTTCCAACATAACTTGCGAGGCTACCACAAAAAAAAAAACATTCATTTGCATGTCGGAGACCTGTCATATATCTCTGGTATGAAGTCCCTCGTTGTCTAGGTAAACGGATGGCATGTGCACGAACTAAATGATTTGTATACAGCATTGACAGCCCTGCTTTTTTGCAACACACTCCATAAGTTTACCAAGAGTCACCCTGTCCGACTGGGCAATCTTGTACCCAGGCTATTCTGCGTCTTAGGTGCGTTGGTTTTTGGGCATTTGAAAGAATTTTTGACACATACTTTTTGAAAGAGTCCACCGGCACCCATCAGTATTGGTTGCATACATTCTCGCTCATCTGCTCGAGAACCCTGGTTGTCTTCTCTCTGGTTTTCTTGGTCACCTCATCTACCGCTGTGGAGCACATATTCTCTTCCATAGAGTTTCACATCTACAACAAAGTGATCCCTCTTCAACTCACGCAAATTCCGCTCTGGCCTCGAGCGGGCATATATACACATTAAACTCAAACCAAACTTTGTGTTGTAGTCCAACCTGGCGAGTCTTGATCAAAACCCCAGAACGATACGTGTTTATGTCGTTTTCATCTGAATGATTGGTGGTGTCTTACATCGCCTTTCCCATTTTTTCAGATTCACCAGGGCCGCTTTGAAAGCCACATTTTGCGTGTGTGTGAACTCGGTATCCTTGATGATGTCAATTAATCAGGCCATCATTCTTCAAATGACGATTTAATCCTGTACGAATGCCATTCATAGACGGCGGTTTTGTAGTTATCGCCGTCTGCTTTTCTAGCTCCGCCAGAATTTTTTCAACACTTTGGAAAGAGCGATCTTGTCAGGAGATTCAAAAATCACGCTGCTTCTTTTCCCGTAGGTATGCTCTAGAATATTCATGCTTTTTTTTTCCTTGCCTTGATCGTTGTTTCAGAATCGTTATTCTTCAAAAGCTCATTAATTCTTCATCGCTGGCACTTGCACATCCGCGGCGCCGGATGAAGCCATTCTGTTTATCAAAGTTTGCTATGAGTGAACATGCGCCGGGACCGTACGGCAGCGGCGGTGTTTTTTTTATAGCCGGCGATGTACACTCGGTATCATCGTACTTTCGATTGATAGGCAATCGCTGGATACGATAATTGATCGCTAAAAATGCCCGGCATGCACTACAATATTAAAAAAAATATTGTTATTTTTTTTATTTTTTTTACAGAAACTGTACAATACAAAAGTTTTCTTTGCACTACCAGAAGCTGATATAAATCACATATCTAATAATTGTCTACGTCCTCCTATTAAATAGGCAACAACCAATGATATTGCATGTTTCCATACTAACCCACCACATAATAGAACTGTTTATTTAATAATTCTCGCATCCCGTCTCACCTTGATATTCAGGTTATCAGCAGCCATTACTGATGAATTAGCAAACTGTCATCTCTTGTGGACCAGTTTGACAAGCGTTCCATCCATTCGGATCCACTGGTTAACAAAACTCAAATGTCTACAAGAGGTGTAAGTCAATACGATCCTACCCAGGCTGGACCACCACCACCCAAAACAAGCATACAGAGGTCCCCAAAGTAAATTCAATTCAACACATCACTCTAGATCCTTATGGGAAATATTTTCTGAAACCTAACACTTTCTCATGCACTTTGTATGTGTTTTTCCTTGCAATAACTGGTTACTACTTCAGGGGATGTTTTTTAATAAAGACATGTCTGAATTTCTCTTTGGTCGAGTCAGGTTGGAGCGCCTAGTTTCATTCTCAAAATATAGGGTGCTGTAACTTATAGAAGAAACCACCAGTTTTCTACAAGTAACTTTAGGCATTTCAAGTTTTTAAGGCATTTTGTGAACAAAAATCCTGAACAAAAAAAATCACCCAAGTAATAATGAATTGCGCCGAGTTACAAGGAATTTGGTCAAACAACTGGATTTTGAATTTTGAATAATTTTTACCACAGTATGTTTCATGCTGGGGACAAATTCGGTCCTTTGTTCCATTGTATTGGTAACATGCAAATGGATAAAACAACTGACTCAAAGAAAGGCGATGTAAATGTAAGAATCCATGGTGGTAGTTGTCCCATTTTTCAATAATGCAACACTTTGGTTTATTAAATCTGCATAAATTTGGTGATATTTTAATTCCTTTCAAACGGGCATTTTTTTTTTAAGTAAGTGGAAGTGTGAACCTTGGGTTTCCGAGTATCTATTTTGGTTTGTAACTTTGCAAATATTTGATTATTGTAACGTAAAAGTATACATTTATAGAAAAAATTGGACGATGAACCCCGCGATGATGGCATCAGATAATGAAAACTTTTCCTTTTTTTTGAGAAAAATACTAAAATACACGATTTTGCCCCAATAATTTCAGACAGCATAACAAAAAACAATTTGAATTTTCATGAGTTCTTATGTTATTTTTAGAAACAAGACACATTTGTCTAGGGACGGTTTTTTTCATTTTTTTTTACAATAGAGCTTACTTTTCAATTTAGGAACAAATGCACAAAGTGTGATTTTTACTTTTCCTTTCTTTTCCGAATTGAGTAAGATATTGAAATACTTGGTTAGAAATTGAAAAATTGAAAAAATGGAGAAAACCGTCCTAGCGAAGACCGATTGCTATCGTAGGAAAGTTTAAACCTTACCTTTTACATCGGTATATTTTTGGAGTTATTTTGTCTCTGAAAATTTGCCCAAATTTGCGGAAAATTGAACATTGAGGAAAATCCGTGTTTTAGTAAAAAAAGTGACTTTTCACGCCATTTCAAGCTGTCTCCGTTCTCAAAAAACTTGATCTTTGAACTTCCAAAATTGGTATGTTGTGCAAGTGATGAAAATAATCGTATTGGCCACTTGAATCAACTATTTTGTCTCTAATCCAGAAAGTTCGAAGAAATGAAATTTCCATCTGGTCTAATTAGGCTTTGTTTAATTTTTCAAATATATTTTTTCGTTTTTCCAAGATTTGCGTCGCGCTCAAAAGTACATTAAACACGCGGACGCTTCATTACGCAGTAAAAATCACCGCGCGGCCGCGGATGGGCGCTTGCGCTGACGGCGTGAAATGTGTTTAAATTCCCGCCCGTTTAGACCAAGCGGTTTTAAATGGTCAAAATAGCTGCTTTAAATCGGGCAAAAAATTCAGCCAGTGGATAAACCTTTGTTGGTAACTATAGAAACACAGTTGATGTTTTTTCTTAAATGGTTGCCAAAAATCAGATGAAATCGTGTTTTAAAAACAAAACGCACCAGGGTGTGGACACGTCCTTGAAATTAAATTAAAAACCAAGGTGCAAAAAGTAGGGAATGTAAAGGTACCTATTTAACATTTTGCTTTAGAGTTGTTATTGAAAACTTTCTGGTGAAAACTTAATGAAGATGAGATAAATACTTGTACATCATTGAAAAAAAGTTGTTTTCACCAATTGTTGTGTTTTTTTTCTTTCCTCCCCACAAAAATGACCCTTTTTCCTTTCCTCTGTGCCACATTTGGGTAAGAATTTCCGTCATTGCATCTGGAGGTTATAGGTGTATACAGACTAGATTATGACAATACTACAAACTCTTTATTTATCAACAGCATACAGTAGTAAATCCAAAGTGTTAAATTTAAATATGGGTTTTGCCCTGCTAACAAAGAGTGGCCGATTCGCCTCGCCTCACAGCAATCCTGCTGCCGTATTAGGATTTAATGGAGCAAAAGTAGTAATTGACCGGAAGGGCATTCGAACACCAAGTTTTTGGTGGTGGGCCAAGCTTTTGGGCAACCACACCCCCATGATACACAGTAGCAGGCCCTCAAAGTAAACCCGACCTGACCCTTAACAAAACATTCCAAATGTCTTTGTGTAAAGAACATGATTAGAAAATGTTTTTTTTTTTCTTTTAACACTTGTAATGCAGGAATTACAGAAGCACTTGGAATCAGGGTTGGGGTAACTAGATCAGGAGGGTTCTGGTGATTCATGAAAGTGGAGATATAGTTCAAACTGGAACTGACAGGTGCGGATGAAGCAAAATGGGTCCGGTTAGGCACAAAACTTAGCTGTAACTACTACTTTGTCATCAAATCACTGAGTGGTTGGATTAATTTGCAAAATTGTCACACATAAAAAACTCCATGGGGGACCCGGTTACGCGAGCATTAAGAAGGGTTTTTTTCTCAGCCTGAAATACGCGTCCTAGAACAGAAAAAAACCAGAATTGAAACGTCGATTTAACACATAGGAAAACGGGGGGGACCCAAAGCAAACAAAATGAATCTCAAAGGCTATAGAAACAGATATAAGCAACCAAACTTAGACCTAAGAAATGGGAAACAGATCTAAAAAAGTTTTGTTTTCTTATGGAAAACTAAACTTAAAATCAAGGAAATTAAGAGGAATGCTAAACAGCCATCTTTCTCATGCACAGGGAGGAGTTGGTATACCACGAGGATTGTGTCCTCGCCTGAACTTGGTTCGGAAGAGACTTAGTAATCACTTTCTGTTGTCGGTCGGTTTCTGTCAGTCTGTCTGTCTGTAGGTCGTCTGTCGTCTGTCTGTCATGCTCTGTCATGCATGACGTACGTGTTCACGGGCTTGGTCCGAATTATCTGGAGTTCAGTAAAGGCTACGATGATGAACTTGTGGAAAGAAGCGGGTCCACGAGTTCTCGACTGATTAGATTTGGGCGTTAAAATATGCAAATTAAGTATCTAAGTTGCATAATTAACGAAAATTTTCCCGCAAGGGCTTGGGTACAAGTTTTTTGGAGTCCGTTAAGGGTATATGATGTAACTGTGGATGGGAGCGGTGCTTGGAGGAGTCTCGAACTGATTAGATTTCGGGTCGTATTTCCGGCAAATTACGTATGCAAATGAGGTAAGTAATATGCAAAAAACAGCCGTAATTGCTAGAATTTTGAAACGGTAAATCGGTACGGAAAATTCCTTCATGGCATGAAAGCCTATCATGGTCGCTGCATCTTTTTTGCAATTGAACGTGTGGTGATACATGGGATTAGGTATGCAATGAGCCTAATAAATATGCGTAATTACGGTATCTCTGAAAACCGTACATCGGATAGGCAAAATTCCTTCGCTGCATGAAAGAATACTATGCCATGATTCTTTGGTGTGAATCATAATTGGGCAAAGTGGCATTTGGGTGGTGAAAATATGTGCTAATTATGTGTATAATTTGCATAATTTAAGAAAAAAAAAGTGGTACAAAGTTTCGGAGTTCGTAAGGGTATAATGATGAACATTGGTGAAAGAAAGCGGGCTGAAAAGTTCTCGACCCGATTATATTTTGGGCCTATTTGGGCAAATTAAGTAAGCAAACTGAGCTAATTAATAGGCAAAAATCAGCATAATTGCTATGAATTTTGAAACGGTCCATCGGATACACAAAATTCCTCACTGCACAAGAGGCCTATTATGGTGGCGAATCTTGTTTGCCATTTGAAAGTAAGTGATATATGCGGGCGTAGGTATGTAAAGGAGCTAATTAAATAGCCTAATTGCCTGTATACTGTGAATGAAACGGGATTAAATCGGCTAGGCAAATTTCTTAACTACTATGAAAGATCTAGTCTGGCATTCATCTTTTGTCGGAATCATAATTAGGTCAAAAGTGCATGTGGGACAAATTAAGGGGGCATGTTGTGTTAAAATTGGACTAATTAAATATGCGTAATTGCGGTGTATAGCTGAAACAGTAATTGGATATGCAATATTTCTGTGTGACATGGAGCAGGCGGGGTGTTGGGGAGGGGTGGGGTTTTAGGGGGGGTTGGTCGCGGTGTGACGGGTGTTGGTCGGAGGGGTGGTGGGGAGGGGGAGAGAGTACGTGGCGGGGGGTGGGCTGTGATGGGGAGGTTGGGGGTGGCTGGTTGGGAGGGGAGGAGGGGAATGGTGCGTGTTGCGGGAGGGATGGGTGTGTTGCGGATGGAGGGATAGTGGTGTGGGAGGTGGATGGGGGGTGGGGAGGTGGGATGGGGGTTGTTTGGGGGAGGGGGATGGGCTGGCTGGGGAGGGGATGGGGGGGTGTTGGGGGGGAGGGGGAGGGCGGGTGTGATGGGGTGTGGGGGAGGGGGTGGGGGTTGTTTTGGTTTTTTTTAAAGGTGATTTTTTTGTAACAAGTTTTGTTGGGGAGGGGGTGGGTGTGGTGCGGGGCAATGGGGAGGGCAGTGGTGTATTGGGGAGGGAGTGGGGTAGTTGGTTATTGGGGAGGGGGTGGGATATGGAGGAGGGGGTGGGGTAGTGCGGGGGTGTGGCGGACGGGCGGTGGGGGGTTTGTTGGGAGGGGTTGCGGGGGGAGGTGATTGATGGGGAGGTGGTTGGGGTTTTTTGAGGGGGTTGTTGGGGAGGATTGGGGTGTTGCAAGGTGTTGGGGCAGGGGGTGGGGTGTTGAGGGGTGTGGGAGGGGGTGGGGTGTTGAGGGGTGTGGGGGATTGAGGGGGTGGGTGTGTTGGGGCAGGGGGTGCGGTGTTGTGGGTGTGGGGAGGGGATGGGTGTTGCGTTGGTGGGGGGGTTGGGGAGGGGGTGGGTTGTTGCGGTGGTGGTTGTTTGAGGGATGTGAGGAGGGGGGGGTGTTGCGGGTGTGTTGGGGAGGGGGTGGGTTGTGCGGCGAAGGGTGTTGGGACGGGGGTGGGGTGTGAGGGGGTGGGAGGGGGTGGGGGTTGGGGAACGGTTGGGTGTCTGACTAGGTGGTCGTTGGGGAGGGTGTTGGAGGAGCGGGTGGGTGTTGAAGGTGTGGGGGGTCGGTGGGTGTGCAGAGTTATGTGGGGAGGGAGTGGGGTGTGAGGCGTTGTTGGGGAGGGGGTGTTGATGGGTGTGAGGTGTGTTGGGGGGGGGTGGGGTGGTGTAGGGTATGTGGCGGTCGGGGGTTGGCCGGGGTGGGTAGGGGTTGTGGGCGGGGGTTGGGGGGGGTGTGGGACGGGTCGGGGGTGGGGGTGGGCGTTGGGGTGTGGGGGATGGCGGGGGGGGGCGCGGGGTGTGAGAGGGAAGTGGGGGGGGGGGTGTGGCGGGATGTTGGGAGGTTTGGGGAGGGACGGGGGAGGTTTTTGTTGGTGAGCGTGGGGGTGGGGAGGGAGAGGGGGTGTGAGGGTGGGGTGGGATGGGGGTGGGGTGTTGGTTGGTGGTGTGGGGGAGGGGCCGGCGGTGGGGGTGGTGGTGCGTGGTGTGTGGGGAGGGGTTGTGGGGGTGTGGGGGTTGTTTTGTTGGGGTGGGGGTGTGAGTGGTGGTAGGGTGAGGGGGGGGGGGGGTGTTGTGGTGGTGTTGGGGAGGGGGTGGGGATGTTTGGGGAGGGTGGGGGGTTTTGAGGGGTGTTGGGGAGGGGGTGGGGGTTTGGAGGGGTGTTGGGGAGGGGGAGGGGTGTATGCGGGGTTGTTGGGGAGGGGGAAGGGGTTTTGGTGTTTTGTGTGTCGTTGGCGGGGGGGGTAGGATGTTTAGGTGGTGTGGGGGAGGGGGTGGGGTAGTGTATGAGGGTGTGTTGGGGAGAGGGTGGGGTGTGGGAGGTATTTGGTGTTGTTGGCGGAGGGGGTGGGGTGTTGCGGGGTGTTGGGGAGGGTTGGGGGTTGTTGGGGTGGTGTTGCGGGGGTGTTGTTGCGGGAGGGGGTGGGATGGGATGTTTGCGAGTGGGTGGGGAGGGGGTGGGAGGGACGGTGGAAAGTGGTGCGGTGGGTGTTGGGGAGGGTTTGGGTTGTTGCGGTGGTTTGGGTTGTTGCGGTGTTGGTGCGGGGCAAGGGGGGTTGGAGGGGGGGAGGGAGGCGGTTAGGGGGGTGGACGTCAGTTCCGCCTCTATGGGGGTGGGGACGGGGGGGGGGGGGGGTGCGGCGCGGGGTTGGGGAGCGGGGGGTTGCGGGGGTATTGGGGAGGGGGTGGGGTCTTGTTGCGGGGTACTGGGGAGGGGGGGGGTGTTGAGGGGTGTGGGGCGAGGCGGGGGGGGGGGTAGGATGGGTGTTGGGGAGGGTTTTTGGTGGGGGTGTTGTGGTGGGTGGGGCCGCGGGTGGTGGGGTGTGTGGAGGGTGGTGGTGGTGGAGGGTGTTGGGGAGGTGCGGTGGGTGGTGAGGGGGTGTGGGGAAGGGGGAGGGGGGGTGGGTGTGGTGGTGGGGATGGGGGTGGGAGGTTGCGGTGGTGGGGGGGAGGGGGTGGGGGGGGTGTTGCTGGTGGGGTTGCGGGAGAGGGGTGGGGTGTTGCGGTGTGTGTTGGGGAGGGGGGTGGGGTGTTGACGGGGTGTTGGGGAGGGGGTGGGGTTGCGGGGGGTGGGGAGGGGGGGGGGTGTTGCGGTGGTGTGGGGAGGGGGCGCGGGGTGTTGACAGGTGGGTTGGGGAGGCGTGGATGTTGAGGGGGTGTTGGGGAGGGGGGGGGGTGTTGCGGTGGTGTTGGGGAGGGGGGGGGTGGGGTTTTGCGGTGGGCGTTAGGGAGGGGTGTGGGGTCGGGGTGTTGGAGGAGGGAGGGGTTGTTGCGGGGTGTGGGAGGGGGTGGGGTGTTGGGGATGGGTGGTGGGGATGGGGGTGGGGCTGGAAGGTTGAATAGGGTGGGGGGGGGGGGGGGGGGGGGGGGGGGGGGGTGGGGGGGGGGTGGGGGGGGGGGGGGGTGTTGTAGGGTATTGGGGAGGGTGGTGTGGGAGGGGGCATATCTGCAAGCCTGTCCAATCTATCTGCTTCGCAACACTTTTGGGAACAATTCTACTTGTACAGTTGTAAATGTGTGCTGCTTAGTGGGTCTTACAGCTATTACGCGAAATCAGGCTGAGACTTGTGGTTCGGAGAACCGCCTGTTCGATAACATTGCTGGTATATAACCTTTGATTTTACGGGTTAGAGCATTACAAAAAAATCTGTTATAGACAGTTTAGCTTGGGTGCATTTGCGGGACTGCTAGGTTGTGTACTGCTCGGGCAGTAAACTACATGTAGTGTGGATTGTATGGTTGTAATCAAGTTACAATCATGTCACTTATTCATCTGGTGTTATATAATCTCCCTCTGACATTCTAAAATTGGGCGTTCAAACCATTACATGAGCTTGGGAGTTTCGACTTCACTTTGAACTGTCTTGTTTCAAATGCAGGTTTGGTTGTGTGAATAAATCTGTTAGTTATATTCCCCAGAAAACATGTAAGCCATTACTACAAGATGATACTACAGGAACAGCGATAGGGACATGCAGTTACGTAATCGGGTCATCACATTTGGCCTCAGTTAAGATGGACGCCAGAATCTCTTCTCCCGATTTCAGAGAGAATCGAGACTTCCAGTCTCTTTAGGCCTCACGCTCTCTATGAAACAGATTTTTGGGACCAACGGAACAACTGCAGCTGTGCTGGGAATTTGCCAATGTGGTGTATGGCCAAAATTATTTTGATTTTGAAGTTACCATATTGTCTGTAATACGCTCTCTAATAAAGGCACCCTTAATTTTTTGACCAAATTATGCAGTACAAATACTCAAAATATGGACATACAGGGCGAGTCAAAAGATTTGCACTCGATTTCAGAAAAATATTAAAATATTTGAAGGTTTGGAAAGTGTTTTTTGATACATGAAAACATAGCTCATTATATCCACTGTCATTGGTAAAAAATCTAAATTTACCTTTTCGCATATTGCAGAGATGGTAAAATACGGAGAGCCGCCACAAACCATATTGACCACGGTCAGTGTACAATTCTTCAGTCCACAGCATCAAAGCCCTTGAGTAACCTGTCATCTAACACTTAACCTCCTTTGTATTTTTGTTCTAAAGTAACCATACCTAATCCGTACACTGTTTGTTTATAATAGTTCTAACAAGAGTCAATGACAGTAGCGTAAAAGGTCAGGGAAGGGGAGGGCATTGGTCCCCCCTCTCCCATGGGTCTGACCAGGAATAAGCTTAAGCTACGCGGTCGGTAAAGCGGAAAGTGGGAAAAGACAAGTTAGAAGGGAGTAAGAGAAAAGAGACTGAAGGTAAGGACAGGATTGATAGCAAAGAGAAAAACAGATGGAGCAATTGAAAGTGTGTAATGTTCAAATATTGATTCCCCAAAGTAGCCCCCCCCCCCCATCTTAATATGTGCATACTCACCCAGTACATTTAAAGTATAGATACTTCAACCAGTGTAAATTTTGTGCACTGGGGTATTCCAGACGGGGCTGGTTGGCATGGAAATATAACTGAACAAATGGATCTATAATAACTCCCCTTTTTAAAGACATTTCACACCCCAGGTCATTTATTACAGACTATACAGTATTTGCCTGATATTCAAAGGAAACTTTTAAGTTTCAATTTACCAATTGAAACTTTATCTAAACCGGTTCACAAGAAATGGACTTCTCCCGCCGTGCATGTAAAATAATACTCCCTTGTATATCTCCTAGACAGTCTTGTGAACCAGGGGGTGGCTTTCCCCCCCCTGAGAGTTTTTAGGTTTTTTTCCTGAATGTGAGTCGTGTTAATCATTCACCCCTCCTATGATTTTACCTGGCGCTACCCTGTTATTAACTGAAGGCAGGAGTGGGGTTTAAATATTTAACATCATACCATACGGTGAACGTTGTTGCTTTAATTCATCTATTTGAATTTGCCAATACCTCGGCCGATGCCCCACCAGGCCTTGGGAGCGGCAGATGGCCAATTGGCAAACCAGACTGACTTGGCAGTACTGTCATGACGGGTTGGCTTCGCTGACAATCCAGAACATCCATTGGACTTAATGGGGTTATTGGCATCGTAAGTGAATTTAACTCTAGTGTAGACTTCTGTGTGGAGAAGATATGAGCTCAAAATTGGTTGTAATAAATGATTGGTATATTGGGAGAGTGAGAAAAACAGGCAGCCATTAATAAAATAATGTTTTTGACTCTGGAATTTAGGCACCAAAAGTGTGCTCCATTGAATGTGTTAAGCATTAATTGTTCTTTATATATGCAACAGGAATTTGAAATAAGTTTACGGTTTAATAGATCTGTGGGCTTACATGTTATATTTTATTGCCTCAAATCTAAAAAAAATGTCCAAAAGTTAGTTCTACTTTGTCATGTGCCTGTTATACATTATTGATTTGCCCTTTTCAAATACCTAATGAAGAGCAAGAAGCTTAACAGACACGTTGGCCAATGGTTTATTATTGAAATTATGCTGCAAATTATGAGTATGCAGATGAGTATGTGGATGAATGTATGTGTATGTACAAAACTTGCTAAAGAGGGAGTTAAAGGTGTTTCTGTCTTATTGATCGTTTCAGCTAGAGCAAATATAATTGTGCTAATGTCGGTCACCTCAACAACATGTACCGGTGTGAAATTCCAATATTCAGAGGCCCATAATAAAGAACTACACCCCTCAATCCTTCAAACTTGGCATTCTTGATAACCTTTTGCTGCAGATTGCAATATGAACAGAAAAAATGCACCCTTCCCCAATTTCAAATAACAGGGGGTCAAAATGGCCCAAAAAACCATTCGGACCATACATTGGGGCCCCTCAGTCCAAAGTAAAAGTGATACTTCCAAATTTGGGCTGGTGAAAGCTTTTCTTGAATACTAACCCCTTGTGTACAATCTTAGATACGTATATCCTCTTTAATTGGAAGAGATATAGCTGTCACAAAAAGCAAAAGTCCAAATTAACCTAACCGTGACTTGACCCCCTAAAAATCAATGTTCAGACATTTTGCACCAAGATTCTGCTGTGAAATATGGTTAAGAGGGGCCCCTGCTGAAGTTGTGTGCCAATTTCAACATGGTGCTCATGCCATATGCAGGTAAACATCTTCAAAGAACTAACTTTCAATAATAAGCAGACAAATTCCCCATTGAAATGTACCAGAATTTCTTTGCACCTTGTTATTCAATGCATTTTTAAGACTTGGAATATCCAGTTTGACCTTGTAGAACTCTAACACTGAAATTGAAAATCAATATCATCACCTTATTAGCACCTGATCTAGATATGGCCAATTTCAGCTTGGTGACTTGTTTGGTAAGGAATTTACAATACTTTTAATTCATCTAATTGAATTATATAGTAAAAAAGTGAACTGTGCAAGTTACTACCCAGTTTTGCAAAGGTCAGGTTTCCTGTGTGTTTCAATGCGGATTCTTTCACACTGAATTTACATGAAGTCGGGCTTTTTGAAGACTATTTTCCTTATAGAAAGACACTTAGACCCAACCACAATGACACTTTTGTCCACAATATTAGCAAGGACCCCCCCAAACATATTTTCACGCAGAAGTGGTGTGTTCAGAATGTCCTGACCTTGGTTTTTAAGGGGCCAAGTCAAGGTCAAATTGGATTTTTACTTTTAGCGACAGCTATATCGCTTCCACGAAGCTGATAAAGTTATAAGATTGCACACCAGGGTAGTATTTTAGATAGCTTATCTCCAGCCCAAATTTGAAGTTATATCACTTTCACTTTTTAACTTATGGGCCCCCTAAGTATGGTCCGAGTGGGTTTTGAGCCATTTTGACCCCGTTATTTTAAATTGTTGCAAGATGCATTCTTTCTGTTCACATATTTGTACTCTGGCCGCAAAAGGTATCCAGAATACCAGTTTAAAGGATCTGAGGGGTTAAGTTCTTTACTTATGGCCCTCTGAATATTGAATTTCACACCGGTACATGTTTTTTTTTGGTAGGTGACCCCGCTCACATTTAAAATTGCTGTAGCGTGAAAACCAAAAGAGATCTGAGCTCACATTTTCAGAATTTCCGTTTTCGCATGAATATCTTTCAATACCAATAAGAATAAATCCATGAGGTGATGGTGTACTCGAGTTTTTGAGTTGGCATGGAATGACCCATGTATAAAATTATCTAGGGGTCAATTTTGAGTAATTCACTGGGTCATTTAAAGAGTGGGTCTTATACATGGGTTTCCTGTTCAGTTGCTCAAGTGATCTTTAGGGTGGTGTTCAGGGATAAAGGCCCATGACTTCTTGTATTTTTTGGTCAATGTTGAAAATGCTTCTATCATGGACATGACTGGTTGTCCAACTTGAATGTTTCCTTGAGGAGTATGTTTATTGGGGTAATATGCATGGGACATAGAGGTCAAATGTCATCTCTAGGGTTATTAGGTCATTGTTTTGAAAAAGTAGCTTCAAATGCTGTGTGATCCCTGCATTAGATTGTGTCCCCATTTTAGTTAAGGGTATGTTCTATGACTTGGTCTGAACAGTAATCACCTTGTACATTAACAGTGTATCTTACTCTCTACTCTCACCCAGGTTTGGAAAGCTGTCGGATGGAGACTCTTATCTGTAGTGGTAGTCTCTATGGCTTAGTGTATGTATATGAACGTCTGACATGGACCAATAGGGCCCAGGAGCGGGCCTTCAAGAAACATTGTTGTGAATTTATTGCCTCTGAGAAGCTTCAGCTCCTGTCAACTTCACAGCTCCAATCTTAGTCATCAAATCAACAGTGAGTTGAAACCTATTGTTGAGTTCCCCTACAAATCATTTTCCTGACATTGGTGACACTAATTAGCATCATGGTCATTAGCTTCACTAATTTAACTTATCTACTCACTCAAGGTCAGCAAGTCCTTCTCCTATTGGTCTAGCTCATAGTGTTATTGATACTTGCCTAAGTCCCTACTAAGGCACACTTGGCTAATTCCCTAACTAAGCACACTTGCTAAGTCCCTACTATGTTACACTTGCTATGACTTGCCAGATAAACTTCTAGCCAAGGACACTTGCTAACCGAGCTAATTGACCCGCTGTAATCTCACTTGCTAATTAGTTGACCTAGAAACATAACATG